>CM024760.1:59548526-59630618 GCA_014218235.1 Colocasia esculenta
GTATCTAGCACAAAGGCAAACACTGAATTGTATGTCCAGTCTACTTGCAGTAAGATAAGGAGTGAGCCAATCATACCTCTGAATTGTTTGGCATCTACCGATTTACCTTTCTCATCACTTTCTAGCTTAATACTTGTGCTCATTGGTGTTGAGGCATGTTTAGCTTGTTCAAACTGAAACTTTTTCAGTACCTCTTTAACATATTTTTCTTGGTTAATGAAGAAACCGTCTTCAAATTGTTTGACCTGCAAACCAAGAAAAAATTGAAGCTCCCCCATAAGACTCATCTCAAATTCACTGTGCATATGTTTAGAGAATTCTTCACACAGTGAATGATTAGTAGAACCAAAGATAATGTCATCCACATAGACTTTAACAATAATTATGTGATTGCGAACTTTCTTTGTAAAGAGAGTTTGGTCTACCTTACCTCGTGAGTAGTTTTTGCTTACCAGATAGGTGCTCAACCTGTCGTACCAAGCTCGGGGTGCCTGTTTCAAACCATAAAGAGTTTTGTGCAATTTAAATACATGGTTTGGTTTGTCATGATCCTCAAAGCCAGGTGGTTGAGAAACATAGACTTCCTCTTTTATATAGCCATTCAGGAAAGCAGTTTTAACATCCATTTGAAATAGTTTGAACTTGTTTGAACATGCATATGCTAACAAGATCCTTACTGCTTCTAGTCTAGCTACAGGTGCAAAGGATTCTTCAAAGTCCACACCAAATTCCTGATTGTATCCTTTTGCAACCAGTCTAGCCTTGTTTATCACCACTTTACCCTCTTCATTTAGTTTATTACTAAAGACCCATCTTCTCCCTATGACAGAAATTTCAGGGGTTCGAGGAACTAAACTCCAGACATTGTTTCTTTGAAACTGCCCAAGCTCCTCATGCATAGCATCAATCCATGAGTTTTCCTTTAATGCTTCTTCAACATTTTTAGGTTCCACTTGAGATACAAAAGCTAAATGATCCTGTTCAACTATTTGATTAACCTGAGACCTAGTTTGAACTGAGTCATTTAAGTCACCTATGACATTTTCAAGTGGATGAGCTTTAGAATACCTCACATTAGTAACGGTTGAATGTCCGTGTTGATCTTGCATTTCAGGAGGTTGTTCAGGAGGAGGGGTGGCTGGAGGACTTTCAGCTTGAGGTTGATCTTGTTGTTGTGGATCTTGTGCAGGTACTTCTTCTTCATTTCTGAACAGATGTCTGTCATCTTCATCATTGTACCTGCGAAGATATCCACTTTTAGTTTTTGAAACAATTTGAGATTTTCTTTGTAGTTCTCCAAGTGTTGTATCTTCAGTTTCATCTGCAAACCTGTAAAGATTAGAACTGTTAGTCTTGGTTTGAGATTCATCAAATACAACATGTGGAGTTTCTTCCATTTTTCTAGTTTTCAGATTAAACACCCTATAGGCTCTAGAGTGTTCTGAGTATCCAAGAAAAATACCTTGATCTCTTTTGGCTTCAAACTTGTCCAAATCATTCTTATCATTGTTATGTATGAACACTTTTGAACCAAAAACTTTGAAATACCCAATAGTGGGTTTCTTACCTTTCAGAAGTTCGTAGGGAGTTTTCTTGAATACCGGTCTTACCATGGCTCTGTTAAGAATATAGCATGACGTGTTTACCGCTTCTGCCCAAAAGGTTCTTGCAAGTTGATTCTCGACCAGAAGCGTGCGAGCCATCTCCACCAAGGTTCTATTTTTCCGCTCCACAACCCCATTTTGTTCTGGAGTTCTTGGGGAGGAGAACAAATGTTCTATTCCTTGGTTCCTGCAGAAATCAGAGAAGAAGGTATTGTCAAATTCTCCCCCGTGATCAGTGCGGATGGAGCATATTTTGTTTACATTTCCATGCTCAATTTTAATGAAAAATTCTTCAAAAACATTCAATGCTTCATTCTTGTGAGCCAGAAATTTTATCCAAGTGAACCTAGAGAAATCATCTACAATGACAAAACCATATCATTTGCCATTGAGACTTAGTGTTCTCGTAGGTCCAAATCGGTCCATGTGCAACAGTTCATAAGCTTTAGAGGTACTCACCAGTGCTTTTGATTTGAAGGATTTCCGGGTTTGTTTTCCTGTGCACATGCATCACAGAAATTTTCATTCTTGTTAAAGGAAATTTCAGAAAGACCACTTACCAATTGAAGCCTCATGATCTTGTGCAATACGTTATAGCTAGCATGACCGAGCCTACGATGCCACAATGTAAGCTCATCCTATTTGTTTGCTTCAAGACACAAATCATTATTTTCTGGATCATCTAAGTCAACCATGTAGATGTTGTTTATTCTTTTTCCAGAAAATTTCAGACTTCCTATTTCCTTATCAAGAATTTGACATGAATTGGATTCAAAGACAATTTTATGACCTTTATCACACAATTGACTTATGCTCAGCAAATTGTGATGAAGGCCATCAACTAGCAGTACATTGTCTATTGAGTTAGAGGCAAACTTACCAACCTTACCTGAGCCGATGATCTGGCCTTTGTTGTTACCTCTAAAGACGACGTGACCTCCATCTTTTTCCACGAGCAGACTGAATTTTTCTTTGTCACCCGTCATATGCCTCGAGCAGCCTCTGTCCAAGTACCATTTGTTTTGATTGTGGGCTGCTAGGCATTCCTGCACATGTGGATCAGACAAGTTATGGTACCCAAATTACTTTGGGTCCCGTTGTATCATTCATGCCAAATAATAAGTGCTTAGGAATCCAAACTGGTTTGATTTTCATTTGGTTTGGGCTATTCCAGCATTGTTTTTCATTGTGCCCAACTTTTTTACATATTTTGCATGATGATGATTTTTGAACAACAGTGTGCTTTTCCTTTTTAGGAGCATGCATAGGCATTTTTCCCTTTTGTTGCCTTGTTAGATTAGCTTTAGGAGGTTGTTGTTTGTCCTGTCTTGGGCTTGTTGCAAATTCCTTAGGTTGACTAGGAACAGATTTGATCATTTTAGGTTCTTGTTTCTTACCCTTTGAAAGATTCTTCTTATTCTTTGGAAGGGTTTGTTTACTTGAACTTGGGTTGGAATCAACGAAATCTGTTAACAAATTTTTGCCAATTTCTTTTGGCCTTGCATTTTGAAACCCAATCCCATGTCTTGCAACAAAAACCTTTGAGCCTAAAATTGCATCCAGATTTTGTTTACTTTTGACAAAATTAGATAAATCCTTAGACTTACCTTTTATGTCTTTTTCAGCTTTTTCCAATTTCTCCTTTAGCTTTTCATACTCACTTTGAAGATTTTCAAGAGAGTTCATTAGATCATCTCTTTCCTTTTGAACTTCTTGAAGTTTAAGTTTCATGCTGTCCATTTCTTCACTGTGTGTTTGTTCATCAAGCTTCATCATTTCAATCACCTTATTCAAAGATTCAATTTCTTCATTGTTGTTTGATTTATGAACAAGGGAATTGACTTTCTTCTTGAGTACTTTATTTTCAGACTTGAATTCACAGTAATTTTCAAATAGAACAGTATAAGCCTCTTCCCATTCAGTAATAGAATATGTTTCAAAGGAAGAATTTATCTCGTTGGAGTCATCACTCCTTGCCATGAGACACTGAATCTCGTCATCTTCTGAGGTAGCTTGACTGTTCTCGTCTTCATCTTCATCACTCCAAGTGGCCACCATTGCCTTGGCCTTCTTGAAAGTGAATTTGTCCTTCTTCAGCTTCTTTTTGAGCTCGGGGCACTCTCCTCTCATGTGCCCTTGCTTCTTGCACTCATAACAGACAACTTCAGATCTTTTGTTAGAAGAATCAAGTCAGTTTGTACCCTTTTAGAAAGGTTTTGAGTTACCTGAACCTCTTCTTTTGAATTTCAAAAACATCTTAAACAGTCTAGTGAGCATGGCCATCTCGTCATTCTCACTATCACTAGAGGTTTCAGACTCAATACCTTCCTGTTGGGCATTCTTTTTAGAATTTGAAGAGATTTTCTTGGAAGCTTTCAAGGCAATTGACTTCCTTGGATTCTCTTCAGTTTCTTTTCTTTTAACATTTAGTTCATAGGTCATCAGAGAACCAATCAATTCATCTACTTTCATTTTTGAGAGGTCTTTAGAATCCTCAATCACAGTGGCTTTGGTGTTCCATGAGGATGGAAGAGACCGAAGTATCTTCCTCACCAAGTCACTCTCTGAGTACTCCTTTTTAAGACCTTTCAATCCATTTATAATTATCATGAATCTAGCAAACATGTCAGAGATGGTTTCATCATTATTCATTTTGAACATTTCATATTCTGAAACCAACATGCTTACCTTTGATTCTCTTACCTCAGACGTACCTTCATAGATCAGCTCAAGCTTGTCCCACATCTCCTTTGTTGAGGTGCATGTGGAGACTCTTAAGTACTCCTTTGGGTGGACTGCACACTACATCATGTTGAGGGCGCTCCAGTTGAGTGTCCCCTTGGCGATCTGATCCTTAGTCCAGGTATCCTCGTCCTGAGGCAGTTCGTATGCTCCTTTTCTGACTATTTTCCATAGTTCAAATTTTGAGCTCTCAAGAATACCTGCATCTGATTTTTCCAATACGGTAGTCAGTGCCATCAAAGAAGGGTGGCCTGGTCACTGAGTGTCCCTCGGCCATATACCCCTTGTTAGATTCCATTAGACCGTAAATCTCCTGATCGCAAGATTAAATAGATAAAGCAGTAAATCGGAGAAACTCGGCTCTGATACCAATTGAAGGGTTGCGGAATTCCCTATATGGTAATCTAGAAGGGGGGTTGAATAGATTACTGCCGATTTAAAAACGTTTATCACCTTCTTTTCTTTAAAACACAGATTATAACTACAAGAATAGAGTTTCACTATGTGTGGATGTGAGTGACTTGATGGCAATTAGATTGATGAACTATCAAGTGTGTGCAAATATAGAATGCCTATCAAACATCTAACGTGAAAGCGTTCAAACCACGAGACACACAGATTTACGTGGTTCGGAGTACACAACTCGTGTATCCTACATCCACGGGCCACACACACACACAGAACAATCTACTTATGAGCTAGTTCACAAACTACAACTCTCACACACGTGTTATCTGATGTGCAACCACGATCAGATCAACACCCACACACGTGTATCAAGCACAAGGACTGCTTGAAACACAACACACACACACACGGATATGAAAAATAGGAACAGAGAAGAGTTTGAGAGTTAAAGAACAAATCCAATTTATAAACTCTTCTTGTAAACGTCTGGCTGGACTTCAAGCTTCGTCTTGATGATCACAAGTTGATGGAGATGCTTGAATCCACGATGTTCAGGCTTCACCTTCCGCTGTAGAGACTTCTCTTCTTGGTTCTGGGCGGTAGGTTGAAGTAGAGCAGCAGAGCAAGACTTCTCTTGAGAACTTTTTAGGGTTCTTGCTTGGAGGCTGCTTGTGTATGTGATTTGCTTCAAAAGGATGTTTATATAGTGGTGTTTATATATGGAGAGTCGTGGTAGAAAGAAACACCAACTTGGGTAATGTTAGATCTTTCTGTATCTGAAGATTCTGTTCGTCTGTCGACAGGTCTGGCTTCATCTGTCGACAGATTGCAACAGGTTTCCATCATACAGAGATCTGGGATTTCAGATCTGTGAGATCTGTCGACAGTCGACTTGCATCTGTCGATAGATATCTATAGTCCATATATCTAGAACTTCTGTCAGTGACATCTACCGACAGCTGATGGGCATCTGTCGACAGATGGCTGTAACCTGAGCTTTGAGCTTTTCTGGCTGACCACATCTGTGAGATCTGTCAACAGGAGCATTGTGGTCCGTCGACAAGTGACATGGTTTACAGCTTTTGTGATCTTTTTCTCTTGTTTTGTGATAGCTTGGCTTTAAGCATTTGTACCTACATGATAGAACATGTAAAGTTAGATATTATGAGTACATAGATAAGCAAGTAGTATGAAGTTATTTGTCATGTATCAAACCTCAATTAAACTTATCTATCGTCAAAACCATGTTGTTAAAAATATTAGAATGAAAACCCAACATTCCCATTCTTTCAAGTACACCCACTTCTTTCTCCTTCCATTCATGAATTTCAATTTTACATATGTGATCTGTTCATATGCTTCTTGCAGGTCTGGACCTATCTTCACCTCCCAGGCCTAGTACGGGGAAAGTTGGAGAGACCAGGCCTAGTACCTCTGGAAAGATGGTGGGTTATGTGCCGAGACACGCACCCCATGGAGGAGCAACTGGTGTCCATCTAGGATGCAATTTACATCTACCCTCAGCTTGATGTGAGTACTACCCCTTCTAGCTTCGATATGATTTCCTTAAATTCTTTAGATACTGACAAGATGTGCTCTATGTTGTGTAGGTGGTGTGGCAGCCATATCTGGAGGAGGGAGATGAGACACAACCTTGGTTGGAGCAGGCCCGCCCCTACTTCGGTAGGGCGACATGGGTACATGCTCTCAACCTGGTGCTTCCTCTCCATCTACACTTAACTCAGCAGGCATTCAGGCTATGTCAGAGTACTGTGGAGTTCCCCAGCCGAGGCAAGACATCGAGACCTAGTCGGAGCTTCAGGGGGCTTCACGACATAACTGACTGGTGTGAGAGGGCCCGAGAGCAGATTGTGGACTGGGAGCGTCGAGGGAGCTGGGTCACATCTGAGATGTACCTGTAGTCCTTCACCTTGAAGTATGGGACGAGGGTCTACAGGGGAGCCCGACGACAGGTATGACACTAACATGACCTTGTTTAACCCTTTGATTAGATTAGATCTGGCGTGATTTTGATGACTTGCAGGCGGACGTGACTGGGCAGATCGCGTCACTCCAGGCCTTGTTGCACTCCGCCATCCAGGACCAAGACATTGCAAGGAGGGAGGCAGATCAGCTAGTATGTACCTACTGAGACTTTAGTAAATACCAAACTCCTTAGCTTAAAGATGTAGACATGTGCTTTCTATGCAGCGTACGGAGTTGGGGAGACTGAGGACATCATAGGCGGATGCGTCCTCATCTCAGGCAGTAGCTGGGGATCCCCATTTCGACCTTGCCAATCGGTTGGCGGGTGCCCTTAGAAGAGCAGAGGAGGTGGAGACAACATTGGAGGTGAGGGTAAGTGTAACTCGAACTTGATCACCTTTTAATTACAAACAGTGCGCTGACATGATGTGACATAGGTCACAGAGTTGAGGAGCGCTACCGCCCAAGTGGGCCATTTGCGTGAGAAGGTCGATGCTAAGACAGCAGTGACAGCTCAGTGTAGCCTTCAGGTGGAGACGACAGTGACGCAGGTGGTAGAGCTATCGCGGGAGCTAGCGACACTACGGGTGTAGGGGTCTACATCGGACCAGGCGAAGCTGACCCAAGTGCATGCTGAGATGGACACACAACAGATCTCCATCGACGAGCTCCAGAGCTTGGTGAAAGCGATCAGCCAGAGCTGGAGCAGGATCGGAGCGAGCAGCGCCTCGGTGAGGCAGTGTTTGGCAGGTTCCTCCAGCTGCCAGTGGAACGAGTAAGAGGAGATGCACCAAAAGGGGGAGATGAGTGCTCGAAGTGTGAGGGGCGATAGTGAGATGCCAACTCCACTCGAGAGGCACGAGGGATCTAGGGAGAGTGGTGGTGGACAGTGAGAAGCTTGTGAGCCACCTCCCCCTTATCTTGTACATATTATTTATTTAGTGGATCTTTTTCTTTTGTGGCAATATTGAGCATGTTGAATGGTATGTGATTGACATGAGTAGGAAATGAGATCCGAGAGAGAGACTATTGAGTACGTTGCTGTTTTGCTTAAAACATCCTATCCCTGCACACTTAACGAATCGAGTTATATCTGCTCTTTCGTTCAGCCCCTTGCATTAAGCATGGTTTGACTTTAACTTCATGATAGTCAAAGGGCTGAGCCTTATTAAATAGGCAGAAATAGAAAGTAACAATGCATGCTAAAAGAATGATATGTACACCTAATTTTTTGGAATTTTACATTTTTTAATTTTTTGGGTTTTTGGATTTTTTTTGGATTTTCTATTTTTTGGGTTTTTGGATTTTTTGTTTGTTTTGGATTTTTATATATTCTATTTTTTTAAGATTTATGGATTTTCTATAGCAGCAATACCTACATTCGAGTGATTGGCTAGGAGCTTCATCTCCCCTCTCTTGTTATCAAACAATCCTCTAAGTGTAGTGTGCGCCTATTTTTTCTTAGCAACCCCTTGGTTGACCACCCCAAAACATTAGCGTTCTTACACAGACCATGTGGGGGAATGATCCAGTCATTAGTGAGGGTAGGAAGATACAGGGGTAAGACTTAACATCGTTTCTTGGGATACTGGTATGTTGGCTAGTTAGGGCGTATTTCATGTGGATTCCATCTGTTTTTCAAAGACTTTGTGGTCAATGATTTTCTTTACTTGGGACATACGTACGACTGGGCTCATGGCTATCCCGCGGAGAACTGTACTGCCACTCTTTGTCGTACCCTTATTCCTCATTTTGGATTATTTTCTTTTCTATATTCTTCTTCATTTCATTCTTTTGCAAGCTTGCTAACCGTCTCTATTTGAGATTTCATTCACATATGATCTACCCACTTCAATCATCAAACTAGCAATCATTTTGCCTCTACACTCTGTCCGAGTAAGAAGAGAATAGTCCTTTACACATCCCACACAAAAGATATACTGGAACACATCTGTCTCGGGGCCAGTTGACCGTGGGTTGACGTATAGTGTGTGTTGGCTGAACAAAGGGGTTATTTAACAAACATGAAAGGGTAAGAGGCCACCAGACTGCTGATACTCCTTGTGTGGTAGTGCCACTATAGAAATTCTTTTATTAAGGGTAGAATATTTTAAGATACAAACCGTTCCACGAGTGAGAGAGCTCCTCACCATCGACATTCACTAGCCTGTAAGTGTTCCTAGGGTACACTTTTTGACTACATACGGACATTCCCAATTAGCTTGCAATTTCAACCTAGGACCTCCAGGTTTTATGAAAATTCGCTTCAAAACCATGCCTCCTTCTTAAAATTTGCGTTCAATCACTTTCTTTTGAAAAGATCTTTAGAGTCTATTTTGATATGAAAGCACATGATCAGTTGCGGCTAGTTCATCTAAGAGTTCCAACTGTGTAAGTAACACTTCTTGACGTTCATCAAGATTCAGTTCTTTGTCTAGTTCTCCACAAGATCAACTTATGAGTTGGTAAGACAAAATGGGATTTGTCGGCATACATTTTGAAGATTTGGCATTCTATCCACCCAAGGGCTTCCTTATTTTGCTGGAAAATTCTCAACAGAGCTGTGCCTGTGGATGGGAGAATTTCGGAAAGCGAAATTCCACTGGTGTTCAAGTGTCACTGTTGCGTTTCCCCTCAATGTGAAGATCTGAATCATGTTTTTATAAACAGTGACATTGCAGTTCTGATGTGGAAATGGTCCTTTCCCCTAGTCAGCAGTAAGGTTCATCTTCATACTCAAATCACTACCAGAATTTGGAGCTTTATCCAAAACACCAATGTTAGCTCTCCTGTTGGATTTATTTTCATATATTGACTGATTCTTATGCTTTGGGAGCTTTGGAAACATAGATGTGCTGCCAGATTTGAAAATAAAAAAAAATCGGTCTATAGACATTATTATGAATATCAAGCTTTGCATTTGTTTTGCTCTGGGAAAGACCACTTTTAAAACTGACCAATCTTTGGTTGGAGAACAACTTCTTCATTCCTATGGCTTTTTCTATCATTCTTCTGCTAAGCGGATGAAGCTGGTTCGCTGGATCCCTCCTCTTGCTGATTTCTACTTAAACGTAAATGGGGCCTCTAAAGAGAAGCCTGGCCTATGTGGAGGCGGTGGTTGTGTTTGAGATAGACATGGCAAAATTCTTGTTGCTTTTGCAAATTTTTATGGCGTTGGGAACAACTTAATTGCAGAGGCAAGGGCGCTTTGTGATGGTCTTCATCTAGCTAAACTTCTGGGAGTTTGCCTTTCTGCAGTCTATTCAGATTCGTCTTCCCTTGTTTTTTCTATTCAGCAGGGCAAATGCATCAATTGGCACATTTAGTGCTGGTGGCGTTCTATTAGGGACTTGTTGCATGAAGATTCCATAGTTCTTTCTCATGTTTTCAGAGAGACCAATCAAGTGGCAGACCGGCTTGCTAACCATGCGACTTCTTCTATGTGTAATGAGGTTTTTTGGGGTTTTCATAGATTACCTCATGCTTGTAGAGGGCCTTTACTGATTGATAGACCAGGTCTAATGAATATTAGACTGATCTAATGGGGTTTCGCCCTCATTTTGTATCTTTATTCTCTTATATAATTATTAGGCCTAGAGTTCTCTGCTGGTGGAGTGGGTCCATTCTCCCCCCCTGGGGGAGGGTGCACTATCCTGGCTAGGCCTTTGAGGACCAGCTTTTTTTTTTTTTTAACGTTCTTTGTCCTGTTGTACCCTTAGCAATGGGATGAGTATCTCATATGCAACCACTGCCTCCATCCCATAAGTAAGCAGAAAGGGAGTTTGCCTCATGGGCATGCGAATGGTGGTACGGTAGGCCCATAAAGCCTCAATCAATTTCTCAGGCCAATCAGCAAATTTATGAGACTCACAAGTTTTCTTTAAAATTTTCAAAAGTGTCTTATTTATGGATTCGGCTTGACCGCTCACCTCCAGATAGTATGGAGACGAATGATGCAGAGAAATATTGAATTTCTTACATAAGTACTGAAGCTCATGTGATATGAATTGGAGTCCATTGTCGGTGACGATGCCGCTTGGCACTCCAAACCATGGGATGATGTTGTTCATGATGAATCAGCACACAGTTGATGCTTTAATTTCTGCAAATCCTTTAGCTTCGGCCCACTTGGTGAAATACTTGGTAGTAGTGAGAATGAAGGATTTTTGTTTGATTTGAGCATTAGGATCACAAAGAGGTCTAATGATATCAAAGGCCCACATGGAGAAAGGCCAAGGAGATGATAGTGGATGTAGGGAGAAAGATAGAGCATGGATTTTGTCAGCATGGAGCTGGCACTTGACACACCTACGAACGTAGATGGCACAATCTTTTTCTAAGGTTTGCTAGTAATAGCTTTGCCTAAGGATCTTCTTAGTTAGCATCTGACTATTCACATGCCCTCCACACTTACTGGTGTGGGCTCCTTCCACTACCTACCAAGCTTCTTCGTAAGACAGGCATATAAGGAGCATCTCGTTTAGGGCACACCAGTATAGAACATCTCTAACAATGGTACACCTTAGCACTGCCCTACAGATGGATCTCCTATCTTCATATTCTACTTCATGTAGGAAGGTACCATCCTTGCAATATTGCTCAATTTCATGGTACCATGGCCTTTCTTCTTCCATTATTTCTCCTAGCTCCATGAGCATCACTTCCTTCGCTTCTCTCCTCTCTGCCTTCTCAATTAAAGAATTCCTGAGGTTGTTGAACCAAGGATCCTGAGTTGATGATGCTTCTAACCAATGGAGAATTATGGTCTCAACATTCTAGCTGAGAGGGAAGTAGAGGGATGAGGCCAAAGATGCCAAGGCAATAGCCAAGATGTTCTGAGAGCTAAGAGTGTGAATTTAGATGCTCCAGCTGAAGACACGCCGCCGTCCACCGAGGAAAAGCGATCTGCTCTACCCGCCACACCACCTCAAAGGACTGCCAAGCTGCCCCCGACAACTCCACAAATGTCCGTTGTAGACGTACGTCAAAACAAAGCCAAAGGAGGAAACATGAATAGAAGGAGAACTAGGTATTATCCGCTCACTCGCACGAGGTGGGCTATGCCGGATGATCCGAAAACTCCTCGACCTGGTCCATCTACTCAGCCCGAGTGAGGCTAAGGAGTACCATGTTCAGCAGGTTGGGTTGCTGCGTTTATGCAAGTTGGCGGACTGGTTGCACCTTGTTTGGTTGTATTAGAGTAATTCGGTCATGTAACTTCGACCCCTCTGCGTGGGGTGTCCAGCTCATGCAAAATTGAGCCCCCGATGCCCATTTATCCCTTTCCCTTATGTTCTTCACACATATATATATACAAACTACCCACCCGATATCGACACTGGAGGTTCACTCCGATGTCATATCTATTCAAAAAAAAAAGAGTGTGAATTTAGATGAGCTTGCTGAATTGCTGAGCTAGAAGTGTGACCAAATCTTGATAAGGGTTGAGTTTAGGGTCACAAGTGTGGTAAGTAGAAAGGAACTACCAAAGAATGAGCTGAGAGTCTCCTATGATCTTGAGTCGACGCGCGCCTAGGAGATCAACATGTTTGAGACCAGCCAGGAGAGCTTCATACTTGGAGATGTTGTTGGTGGTAGGGAACTAGAGTTGGTATGCCAAGGGAATGGCGATTCCTTCTGGGGTGAGCAGAACAACTCCTATGCCCTGTCCACTAGAATTTAAAGCTCCATTGAAATGAAGTGACCAGAAGGAATCGTGAGAGATGAGTGATAGGTTTTTATCAGGAAAATCCTCTCAGACCGTGTCACTATGAGGAAGAGGAAGGTGAGCAAGGTGCTCAACAATAGCATACCCTTTATAGCCTTCTAGACCACAAAGGTGATGTCAAACTATGACACGAAGCTCTGCCCGTGTGCCAATCTATCAGAGAGGACTGGCTTCTCTAGGAGGTATTTAATGGGATCCATCCTAGAGATAAAACTCACCTGATGGACTAGGAAGTAATGCTTCAATTTTTGCACTACCCATACTAGCACTGCACAAGTTTTCTCCATAGCGGTGAGCTTGAGCTCGGCATGATTGAATAACTTAGACAAGTAATAGACTGCCCTTTCTTTACTAGTTTCATCATGTTGTGCAAGGACAGCTCCTAGGGAGTCCTCAATAGTCGACAGATACAAGATTTATGGTTTTCCTGGGATAGGAACCTGCAGCACGAGTGGATTCATTAGATAGCTCTTGAGATCATTGAAGGCTTCTTGGCATTTACTATTCCATTCAAATTCTACTCCTTTCAACAGTTCATAGAAGGGACGATATCCTTAGGAGTGTTGAGATATAAATCTCCCTATGAACTGTAGTCGTCCGATCAATCTTCAATGTTTAGATATGTTCTTAGGAGGAGGCATCACACCTATTGCCTTGGCCTTGTTCAGGTCTATTTGAATCTCCCGCTTACTAACTATAAACCCTAAAAGCTTGCCCGAGGAAACTAGAAATACACACTTCTTCGGATTCATCTTCAATTGATACTCTCGTGTGTGTTGGAATACTTTGGCAAGAACAGAGGAGTGTTCACTTCGGGTTGAGAATTCACCACAATATCATCCACGTAAACCTCAACATGAATGTGAATCATAGCGTGGAAGATTGCCAACATTTCCCTTGATAAGTGGCACTAGCATTCTTCAATCCGAATGGCATAACAACGTAGCAATAAGTTCCCCAGGGATGGTGAAGGATGTTTTCTCTTGGTTCTTTGAGGCTAGATGGATTTGATTATAACCTGAATAACCATCCACGAATGAAAGATTTTGGAATCCAGTGGTGTTATCAATCAATACATGTAAGTGAGGTAATGGGAAATCATATTTAGAACATGCTCGATTTAAGTCCCAGAAGTCTATGCAAATCCACACTCTTCTATCCTTCTTCATAACTGGGGCTATGCTGGACACCCATAAAAGATAGAGTACTACACGGATGAAATGAGCATTGTGTAGTTTGTCAATCTCTTCTTTCATATTGAATGCTATATGAGGGTGGAATCGTCTCAATTTTTGTTTAACGGCTCTTGTCCCTGTCTTCAAGATTAACCTATGTTCCACGAAGGCAGGGTCGATGTCGGGTATGTCCTCATATGACTAGGCAAAAGAGTCTTTGTACTCCCTCAGCATCTCTACGAGCTCTTCTTCTTCCTCTGAAGGGAGATAAGAGGCTATGGTGAGCAGTCTGGGTTCTTAAGTTGTTTCAACATTTACCTGTTTGGCCAGCTCATCCACTGCCAATGTAGGATCGTCAAATCTCCTCATGCCGCTAGCATACATTTCGGCAGTGTCTTCTACCTCACCATCTTCTTCATCCACTGGGTCCTTATCATTCATGATTTCATATACTCTGAATCCATTGTCTAGCCACTTCTCTTCTTGCTGAGCTTCCATATTCAAGATGACTGCTTCCTGTACGAACTCTTCGATAGCTAGAAGAGTGCCACACCTTAGTGCCAAATCTACAAGATACCTCTAGGGAATGATACTACCCTTGCTCTTCCTAGACAGGGATGAGGACTTCATAGATTCTACCCTTCAACCTAAGCTAGGGTTAAAATCTAAGGGGCACTCTGGGGGAGGATCCAGAGGCTTATTGGAAGGGAAAGTGAGGGGTGCGGCATATAGACACAGGGGGCCTCCAATGGGTCTAGAGGTGGAAACGGGCCACCCGAGCTCAAGGCACTCGATGCAAAGTCGTGGTGCAGGAGAACAGAAGGCCCCTCACCCGGTCAGTCCATAGTGATTAGTGTGCGCATGAGAGATCAGGGATCGCCGCTCCAGTTGCAAGTGAAGGAGAAGGGAATAGGCAGGGATCGCCATCGAAGAGGGGGGGGATGATAGAGGGACAGGGATCACCATCAGGGGAACATGGAAATGAGGAGAGTGGAGACGGGGATCGCTGTCGAAGAGAAGGACGAAGGAGACGGGGATCGTCATTTGAGGGAGAAGGAAAGGAAGAGTGGAGACGGGGATCACCATTGGAGGAGAAAGAGGGAAAGGAGAGACGGGGTGGCCATCAGTTGAAGGTGTAGGAGAAGAGTGGAGACGGGGATCTTCGTCTGATGAAAGAGGATGGGAAGACAGGGATCGCCGTCAGAGAGAAGGAGGAAAGAGACGGGGATCGTCGTCTGAGGGAGAAGGAAAGGAAGAGTGGAGACGAGGATCTCCAACAGAGAGGAGTAGGAGAATTACTATCTGAGGGAGCGAAGGAGGGAAGACGGTGATTATAGTCTAATGAAGGAGGAGGGAAGACAGGGATCACCGTCGGACGAAGGAGAAGGGGAGGATGGGGATCACCGTCCGATTGTTGAGGAATGAGGGGAGCTATTTTTATTGTTTTAAAAGTAAATGAGAAAAACATATTAACCTACGAATAAAGACAAACTACCTTACATTTAAAGACATCAGGAGAAGGAAAGTGTCGTGCCATTGAAAGAAAGAACAAAGTGGGGAGAGGGAATGGTTAACGCTTCAGGAGTGTCAGATGAGAGTTGGAGGATAATGGGAGGTGAACGAGGGATGAAGGAGAATTTAAAAACATGAATAAAAAATATGGAGTGTTTGAGAGGCCAGGAATAGCTCGGTTAGAGCTTATCTACCGTGTTGTTGTTTTCATAGAGCAGATCAGGTTCTCTAATGTCTTCACTATCCCTAAGCAACTGTCGCTTGGAGGTGATTGCTGATAGGGCTTCCACAAGTTCTGCCACTGTCGGGGGCCATGTGAGATTGCCATCCCAAAACAGCCGACTAAATGCGATCGTTAGGTCTTCAAATCAAACCATCTCCGCCACTCTTCTTCAGGATCATCTATTTTTCTCTTCTTGTCGGGCCTCAGTGCTTCCAGAGCTTCATTTGTGAGCATTGGCATCATACGGCTAGGAAAAAGATGTCCATGGACATCATAGTCTGTGAAGTCTGCCCCTACGATAAAGGTGTTGTACCCTGGCTGCACTGGTCCCTTAACAAAATGGCAGTATAATGACCAGGTAAGTTGTTGCCGATCTGGCTTTAGTGTAGATGAGAAAGTGGTTCATGGATGGACTTCTTCTTTGTAACCGAGATCGTGTCTTATGATATGTTTGGAGCTGGTGACAACCTGGGTCCTCCCTTGGAGCTGAGCTTCAAGCCCCTTTCCTGGTTGGTAGCCAATTTCGAGCATAATGTTCCAGCCTTTTGCATCTGACGGTGTTGCCCTCTTGGCAGCCGCCACAGATGGAGGCACTATTCGGCGACTGGAAGAGAAAGTATATGCCCATAGGTAATTCACATCAAGCACAAAGGTAATGGGCTTGTTAGAGGGCCAGATTGCTGGCATGATCTGCTCAATGGCGTCAACCCCACGTGTGGTGGCCGCACTCTTAACTTTGACGATCTGTCCCTGGAATGGGAATTTCAAACATTGATGGGCTGTAGATGGGACTGCCCCTAGTACCTTAATCCATGGACGACCCAAAATAGCTTTGAAAGTAGGATGAATATCAAGCACATAGAATTCTATGATCATTACCAGTGGCCCCAATTCCGCCTGTACAAAGTCTACACCATGTCAGGGTCGCCTGGAGTTATCATAAGCCGTAATAGTGGTGGGAGTTGGTTGCAAGCTGTGCTCAGATATGTTGCACGACTGGAGGGTGCTGAGGGGACACACATTAATTGATGCTCTAGTGACTACTAGGGCGTCGTCAATGGCCACTTTGTTTATCGTCAGAGTTTCACACAGAGGCATTCTCCTTGCCTCGGGAGGAGCTAGCTCACTATAAAAAAAAGTAACTGTCGGCCCCTTGGTAACAATTGATAGGACCGATGGCAATGTCTCCAGGGTCATGTCCTCACTGACCATGACTGTTTGCAGAAAAGTCTTCAACGCATCCTGATGGGTCTGAGACCTCTTAATTAGTTCAAGGATAGAAATTTTGGCAGGAGACTGGTCTAGATGCTTCAGAATATCGTATTGAGTGCCTAGAATCGAGTCTGCCTCTTCAATGTTCTGCTGTTATTGTTGGTTGTTGGAGTTGGAGTTGTTGGTCGGCTGACCAAGCATAGACACGGATGCATTGGGATACATCCAGTGAAACATTCGCCCACTTCAAAGGACGAGGTTAGGCGAGGTTGTGTTTTAGTGGAGGTGGGGTGGTGCTGATGTTGGATGGGTTGGCTATTATTGGCGGTGGCATGGGGGAAAGTGGGATGTTGATGGCATGAGGGAAAGTGGAAGTTGGATGGCATTGCAGGACATGAGGGCAAAGAAAATGTCCACGAGGGTTTCAGGGAGAGTAGGATAGTGGGACCTCTTGGGATCTAGATGGGTGTAGCCAGAAGGTGGAGGAACAACTGAATAGGACATGGAGGGATGTGATGGGAATTGGTGGGGATTGGAGGTGGAAGTTGTCACGCCCCGACGCGGAATATCGGAACGTGAGGCAGTTGCAAGTAAATGGGTACAGAGCATATAATAGACATCAAACCATTGGACAAAGAAATAATACTAAAGCAAAAGCATCTCGTTAATAATTCCTCAAATGTCTATTACAATCACTAATATCAGAGTCGATCTATAGGGCCCAATTGCATTGAATAAAAGTAAAAGACTAAACTATGACTCTAACATAATACTAAGACGCCAAGGTACGCTTGACTTCACTCTGGTCATTCCCGACCTCTTGAGTGTAAGTCACATCCTCGGTCTCACCTGAGAACACACAACAATAATGCAGGGTGAGCGATAACGCTGAGTAGAACTTAAATCTCATGATCAGGCATGCTTTAAATGATTAATGTATTAAAAAGTAGAGTAACTAATGATATAGAGCGAGAGTCAAGTATTGTCAAGTAAGTGATAGCACGATAGCATGATTCACATACCACAAGCGTCAAGTATAGTACAAAGAGTTGGATGTCCATAGCACAATTAACACAATATAGTTCATGATAGCACAACGAGTCGAGTATAGCATAGCACTTTGATTGTCATATAGATAGTCGAGATAGATAGCACTTGAGTGTAATGCCAAACACTCTGGTCAATTAACTCTCGCGGGCACTAGCACTTTTGGGCACACCTCCCAGGACTAGACCGGGACCTTTATATTGCCAAGTGTTAGTCATAATGTTTATCTTTAGACAATCAGTCAAATGGCCAATAGAGAGTACTAAGAAATAGATGAGAGTACTAGATGAATAGACAAGATAGCAGAGAGAGTGCGAATAGATGAGTGATTAGAGTATAGATGAGAACTATAGGTCATTGCACATGAAACGACGATTAAAAGAGCGATAGTAACAGTTGCACAACACGCGCAATTGGCGTTGGCAGTCAGGTGGAATTCACTAACCTTCCACTGGCCATGCTATGCACAGGTCCAGAGGTCCGGCGTGATTCAAGAAAAGAGCGAGAGAGAATTCTAAGGCCATTTGGATCTTACTGATCCCTAGAGGTATCTTAGGTATTAGGGTACAACCAGCTCATCGACCATGTGGGAATCCATGGACAGAGGAGTCTTACAGAGGCCTTGAACGAGGATTCACTAATCTGATAGAAGGAATATCCGACGGAGAGTTTTGTCCAAGTCAAGAGAAAATGTATATAGAAACAAGTGCTCGAGGTTCCATAGGAATTCTAGAATAGTGGAGCATCAGTAACGATATTCTAAAAAACTTTGCAAGAAACAAAGACAAGTCCATTTAAAAAAAGGGCAATGTAATATACATTATTGAAGTAAATTACCAGATATATTATGAGGTATTTTCATGTCAAGTCAAGTCATATTGGATGGTTACAAGTATGTGCATGTGATGAAGAGAATCATGGATATGAAAGGATCATGTGTGTGTCTTTTAAATTAATCAATACATGTTCACATTGTGGCGTCTTTATTCACTGCGTTTAAGACTATCAACAAGGGGTATAATCATTGTAGTAGGACAAGAGGACTAAAATCCAAGTGTTTATATGCAAAAGTCCAGAAGGCGACGTACCCCTGAAAGGATCGTGATAGGGTACATCCAGAACGCGACAGAGCCTTTCAAAGGTCGCGACGGGACGTGGCATGGTTCTGGTCGCGATTAGCCCTTGAGAACACGACCTATCGAGCTGTCGTCTCAGGTCTTGTGCCTGAGCCTGAGCGAGAAAAGGGTTTGCCTTGGATTGCGGTCTAGGCTTTCCATGTTTTGATACAGGTAGGTTAAAAATTGATATCTCAGTGTACAGTTAATAAAAAATCACAAAACCACTTTCAAACTAATCTAGACATGCAAGAGTATAGCCAGTAAATTGGAATTTGAAAATAATCATGATCTTGATAGGTTTTAAACAAGTTCATGCACGAAGAACACAGAGCAGGATACAGTGAAGGAAGAAGAATTAATTCGAGTAAGTTACTGAATGAAAATTGGGGAAATCGGTGGCAAAAGATTCCTGACAACGAGCAGTATAACCAGTAAACATTTCGTGGTATGAGATCAAGTGTACAAGGATATATAAATTAAATATGAGGGTTCGGGGACAAGATGATAGTAGAACTTCAAAAATAAAGATGTAAAGATAGGGTTGATGAAAATTAGAGCAACGAGAGGGCTTTTGTTCCTGATCTTTCGAACATCCTACATACAAGATTAATTATGTTTAGCTTCTGACAATTATGACCTTTGGGTTGATTTGTCTCTTAGGGCTTTGAACTCGAAGAACAAGGGTTAGATCTTGAGCAAGTCTTCTCCCCATGAATTCTCCCTTCCTTTGGCCTCTCCTCCAACTCCAGCAAGTCTCAGCAATGTATTAGGGTCGACCATGGAGAGGTTGGGGTGTATTTAAGCCTCTAGTGTTTCCAATTCCTACTACTACTCAAATTCATATTTAATTCTGAGTTTCCTTATTTCTTTCAACCTTCCAAGCTTTCCACCTCCTAATTGGGTTAGGTTGCATTGCAAATTCGTACCTAGCCTGTAACACCCCATATAAGAATATGTTAAATGGACTAAATCAGTAGACTACCAACAATCCGGACTAGTCATTTTCAGAGCTCGAGCAAGAAAAGAACTCTGAAGTTAAGCATGCTCAGTTGGGAGTAGTCCCAGGATGGGTCACCTTCCTGGGAAGTCTACCAACTGGCATGGTTGTTGGGCCAGTTTGCTGGTTGGGTCATCACAAATGGTATCAGAGCCTTACCCAGCCGGAAGTGCAGGAACTAAGTGCCACACAGGACAAAGTGCTACGCTATGGGAGCTACCTCTTGAAGCCATAATGGCGCAAAGTGCTACATAGTGGGAGCCACCTCTTGAACCTGTGGGGGCCACCTCTAGAATCCTGCCTGCCTGGGGTTTGATTGTGTGCTATATATGAGCAGCGACGAGGACGTCGCTTATATAAGAGGGGTAGATTGTAACACCCCATATAAGAATATGTTAAATGGACTAAATCAGTAGACTACCAACCATTCGGACTAGTCATTTTCAGAGCTCGAGCAGGAAAAGAACTCTGAAGTTAAGCGTGCTCAGTTTGGAGTAGTCCCAGGATGGGTGACCTTCCTGGGAAGTCTACCAACTGGCATGGTTGTTGGGTCAGTTTGCTGGTTGGGTCATCACATAGCCAATTAGGGTAGGGTTAGGAGTCCAATTCCAACATATATTAGCTATTTTAATGATTTAATAACTCTTTTCTTTTTGGGAAATATTAAAGATACGAATTTAGGGTATTTTTCTTTTATTCAACCTTTAAAAATCCCAATTTTGGCCCAATAACTTTTATATGATCCATTTAGCAAAGCCCATTACTTCTTTTTGTTTAATGGGTTTTAATTAATTCCTTTTTCTTTATTTTTTCTTTCGATTTATTTATTTATTAAAATATCGGGTTGCTACAGAAGTAAAGGTGGATGATTTGTTAGGAGGCATTAGTGGCTGACTGCAGGCACTGATGGACTCATTGGCGGTTACCCCTCAGTGGTAGGTGCCGCGGGAGTCTTACGTCCCTTGGGCTTCCCTTCAAAGAATGGTAGGGGAGAGGAGTCCTTGATTTGGTTCTGAACCACTCTAGATTGTTTATAAAGATGTGAAAAGGAGGGATACTCACTAAGTATCAATATGGATTTGAGAAAGGGAGTGGTATTGGTCACTATCATGGTAATGGCTTCGGACTCTGGGATGGGGAGGTCGGCCCTCGAAGCCATGGATCTCCAGCGGTTCGCAAAGGTGACAAAGTCTTCCACTGGCCTCATCTTTTCCGCCACCAAGTCAAGGAGTGTAGGAACTTGGGTGGCCATGTATGAAAAGTGAGAGATGAAGCGTTCGGAGACAATGTCAAAGTTAAGAAGATCTGATGCAGGTAAGGAGGAGAACCACCTCAAAGCTTCCCCTTCTAATGATTATTGGAAGAGGTGAACCATGAGGACCCGATCATAACGCCACCGGTGAGAGTCTATGAGAAAGCCAGCGAGATAGAATTGGGGGTCGAAGGTCCCGTCATACATGCGGTATTTCGGAGCCTTGAAACCTGGGGGAAAGTATGCATTTGGTAGCTTGCAGTAGTTTTGAAGGGAGTGAGGCTTGGACAGGGACAAAGATTCAGCCAAGAGTTTCCTAACAAAGCCTTCCATCTAAGACCTGGAGATGGATTCGGGTTGAGTGGGGGTGTGGGTTGGATATAAGGTGGATAGAAAGGAGGAGGAGTTGGAATGGGAGTTGGTGCAGGAGAAGTAGGGTAATGAGTGGGGATGGGGACTCGAGATGGAGTGACAGACCTTAGAATCGGCCTAGAAGAAGAGGCCTTGAAAGGCGAAGGTGAAGAGGTGGAAGCCTTCGCCCGAACTATATGGTTCGCGAGCATGAAAATGATGTCCTCAGGGCGAATTGCAGGACAAGCGTTTGGAGAATTCAGGATCATCTTGGGTTTCTTGGGCATAAGTGGGATTGACCCTCAAGCTCACCTCTTCGTTATCAGCTTGAGAAGAGGATTGGATTGATTCTTCGGGCTGAATGTTAAAATTAACCATTCCGACAAATTTGTCATTCAAATTATCATCATACTCAAAAGCTGGATTGTTAGACATGCTGACAGAATTCAACCAAGAGTCCATTAGCATACAACCTACTGATTTTAAGATGATTAGGCTGATTAACTACATTGTTATTTGGAGAAATATGAATTTCTACAGAAACAATGTTGTCAAACAACGTCTAAAATCTTTTAAATGTTGTAGTTGTGTGTTAACTCAACTTATGAAGGCTGATTCTCTCACCTCTTACTCAAACTCAAGTGAATGGGCTAGCAAGTTGGGAGGGTAAAGGTCCTCTTGCCCCATATCATGAGAGAATCCACGAAATTTAAGGACTTATGGAGTTCTTCTTGAAGCCAATCCATTTTATCTGAGAGGGAATCCCCGAGTAAAATATTGTAAATCAAGAAGGGGTTATCCTAAAATGTGTGGGGAGGCTAGAACAGATAAGAAAAGAGACCCACCTCATGACTCAGGACCAACAACGATCAAAGAGATGGCAAACAAAAGGAAACATAAAGAAAAATCAAGCAAAAACAGCTTCTGTGAAAGTAAACGGCAACACAAGCAACGTCAAGCTCCTCAGAAACAAGTAGATGGCATGATCGATGGATGCTAACATGGCGTTGATGGCACAAGATGTTGACGCTTACAAGAGCTAAACGACACAGGGGGTGGACATTTACCTGGGTAGATGTCAATATTGATTGACGTCTACTTGTGCGCAGGCTGAAACCATCAGAACCGCAGCAGCAGTGTCTGTCCTACTGTGATCGCCAAAGGAGAGCTGTCGACGTTCTGTTTCTCCGAAATCTATAGATCCCCCAAACGTTGGCACTCTCGCATGGGTGAGTGTCACACTTGCCAGTTGACCCTCGTCCTCCTTTCGCGTTGACTCACATTTGACCGAGTTGACCGAGGAAAGAGGAGAATGAAACAAAGAAACCAGCAAGCAAATGAATGGGATGTGATCGCCAGGGCCTTACCTGTGCACAAGAAAGTGTTCAGATCGTGCCGACAACGTGGCCTCGTGAGCAGATGATGGTGGGGATGCCGACTTTCTCCCCTTCGGCTGGCCAAAAGGAAGAAGCTTTGCGGTGTTGTTGAAGGTGTTCCTATGACAAATAGAGCTCTATAAAGTGTAGTAATTGTTTTGAAGTAAAGAGGAGTGACCTAAAAGGTGAGCCTCGTACCAGTTGCGGGCTTGAGAAGAGGGGTGGCCAAGTGCTATGACCACCCTTCTTCCCTCCATTTTTGGTTTGGAAAACCCCTTTTAGGTGTGTGGGAGTGTGCACTACGTTCTCGGTGTATGTGTGTGAGGAGTGACTAACATGCAAGACTAAAGAGAGAAGAGGAGAAAGAGAAGGAGAAGAGGGGGATGATCCTCATTTGTAGGCATTTGTGGTTGCTTGGTGGACTCCTCCAGCACATGGTGAAGCCTCTTGGATGCTCCAAGTGATGAGAGGCAGAGAGGAAGAAAGGATGGAAGCTCTCAAGGCTCAAGGTGGATCTTTCTCTCTCTTTTCTCAAGGCATCAAAGCATTAGCTTGTCCACCATCTCCCCCCTCTCTAAGAAGGACAATGAACTTCATATTTAGGCAGTGGGGGCGGAGCTAGGGAGCATAGGATGCTCAAGTGTGAGAAAACACACTTGAACATGTAGAAATCCAAGTAGAAAGGGTAGGCCAATGAAGACGGGCGAAGTAGGACTTTTACTGGCTCAAGGGGGTGCCAAGGTGGCCCATTTGCCCGTTGGGAATGGCCCCATGTGTTGCATGGCCGAGGTAGGGGCGCAAGTGGGCGAGATTGTCAGGCAGTTCCACAGACTAGGTAAATTCAAGTTGACGTCAACCGATGCTGCCGCCAACCACATGTAGACGTCCACCGATGTTGACTTCCATCTGAGTAAACGTCAAGGGTGTGTGCCGTCAACCGGGGGTTAACGCCTATCAATGCTGATGTCAACATGGGATCTGAAGCATGTCAACAAGAAGTCAAACAAGTCTTAATGGGCTAGGGACCGTGTGAGGATAGGCCAAATCTCGCGTCTACATATGGTGGTATGGGAAATAGCCAATAATTGGCCTACTTCATGCTCATCATCGTAGGCCCAAGCGGCGGCTGATGGTGGATGGTGGACAACGAGGTCAACTTGAGCTGATGGTG
Organism: Colocasia esculenta; assembly: GCA_014218235.1. NCBI lineage: Eukaryota > Viridiplantae > Streptophyta > Magnoliopsida > Alismatales > Araceae > Colocasia > Colocasia esculenta. The sequence goes on from CM024760.1 coordinate 59,572,429, forward strand.
GAGGTGGTGGAGCAAGTTGGGGGTTTGGAGCGGGTTGATGTTGTGGCATAGGGTTTCAGACTATTCCGAGATCTTGAGCTGGTTGTTGTGGTTGCTGCGGTTGTTGAAGTTCTTGCTGGAATTGTTGTTGCTACGGTGGTGGCTTCTGTTGTCTCTGCTACTGTCTCTACCCATGCTGGTCCCTCAGGGTCTGAATTAGCCTCTTCATCTCTGCCCAATCAATTTTCTGCTGCTCATGAAGATTATGTATCTTGTCCTTAATTTGAAAGTAGTTTGATACATTGTGTCCTGAATGGCGGTGATATACACAACACTTGGTATGATCCGCTGCCATGTTCCAGTTGGCCTTTTCCAAAGGAAGTCTAAGGGCATTGAGAGACACGAGGGTTGCAAAGATGTCGAATAGACTCTCGGGGAGAAGAGGGTACTGAGCTCTTTTGGGACCATTGGGTTTCCTAGGAGCATAGCCATTTTGAGGTGGAGGGACTTGATTGTATTAGCATTGCTCCTGCTGAGGGTTTTGTGCTTGTGGAGGTGGTGGTTTGTTGTTCCATGGTTGTTGAGGAGGTGGATTATAAGGATTCCTACCTACCTGGCCTTGAGGGTTGTTGACAACACCTACTTGTTCATTAGTTTGTACCCCTTGTGTGATTGGAGCATGTGGTTTCTTGGGATAGCGAGATTTTGGATTCTCAAACATAGAATGGATAGGAGAGTCCTTGAGTTGTGCCTTTCCCTCCACGCAGTGGCTCCCATCTCCCTCCACGCAGGGATTTTCTTTTACTGCTTTAACACCTCCTCCACCTTCCCCCACGCAGGGATCTTTTTACTACTTTTCCTCTTTCTTTACCCCTTCTGTAGATTCTAGTAGTTGTAGCAAGAGACTAGGACAAGTTAGTCTGGGGGTAGTACCGATGAAGAAGTCCAAGGGTAAGAGGGTTCCTCACCATTTTCTAGTTGATCTAGCCCTTAGGTGCAAGGCGTGTCTAGAAACTCCGGAAATCATTGAAGAGCCTTTACTATTGCCGGATTTGGAATGTGAGGAGTCGTTGTGCTTCATTGATGATGGATTCGACGTCTATGAAATCATGGATGACAATGACCCAAATGAAGAAGGGGATGAAGAATTTAAGGACGAGGCTGACGTGTTCGCAAGTGGAATTAGAAGATTCGTTGAACCGTCAGCTGCAGTAGAAGAAACAACCTAGGAAATTAATCTAGGAACCGAGGAAAACCCTCGGACCGTCCTCGTAAGTAATAACTTGTCACTAGCTGAAGGGGAGGCAATCATTGAGGTTCTCCGAGTGCTTGGAGGTATGAGGATATGCCAGGATTGGACCCCGCGTTTGTTGAATATCATCTTACCCTTAAGCTGGGGCTTGTCGCCATTAAGAACCGGTTAAGATGTTTCCACCCTCAAATGGATTCGAAGATGAAAGATGAGGTTGATAAGATCCACAAAGCCAAGTTTATTAGAGTCATACTTTATCTTAATTAGGTGGCAAACATATCCCACTCATGAAAAAGGATGGAAGAGTCAGAATCTACATCGACTTCTGGGAACTTAACTGCGCATGTCCTAAGGATGATTCCCCTTGTCTCACATTGATGTGCTTATAGACAATACGACTGGGTATGAAACCCTCTCCTTTATGGATGGCTTCTCAGGGTACAATCAAATCAAGCTAGCTGAGGAGGACGAAGAGAAGATGTCATTCACTACACCTTGGGGCACATATTGCTATGTGGTCATGCCATTCGGACTTAAAAACATTGGAGCTACTTACCAAAGAGCGATGATGGCCATGTTTCATGACATGATTCACATTTATATTGAGGTGTATGTGGATGACTTGGTGGTTCAATATAGAACATTGGCAGAGCATTTGGGGTTCTAACTAAGGTTCTGCAAAGGTCAAGAGTGTTTCAATTGAAAATGAACCCCTAGAAGTACGTGTTTTGTGTGTCATCGGGTAAACTCCTAGGGTTCATCGTAAGCAAGAGGGGTATCGAGATTGATCCCAATAAGGCGAAGGAAATAAGTGAGATGCCTCCTCCCAAGAATTTGAAAGAAGTTCAAGGATTAATCGGGAGGTTGCAATTTATTCGTCGGTTTGTCTCCCAACATTCACAGAGGTGTAGACCATTCTACGACCTCACTAAGACGGGAGTCAAATTTCATTGGGATGAGAAGAGTCAAGCTGCCTTTGACGGATTAAAGGAGTATCTGGCTAATCCTTCTATCCTGAGGCCACTGACTCCAAGAAAACCTTTAATTCTATATGTATCTATAATGGCCCTGGATATTTATGCCCAATAAAACTCCATACCCAAGTCCGCCTCCCGCGATCGGATCGAAGTCTCGCAAGGGATAATGAACACAAGTGTCCAGTAAGAATATAAAAGACAACAAAAACAATATAAGACACGAGAAAGTACATGTGCTCATACCTATATACAACATTGTACAACTGTCTCAATACATTATTACATGTCCAAGAAAAGAGTACAACTACTTGGGACATACCCTGAGGGAGCACAAGCTCATACAACGCCACTAACTCTACTGCTGCTAGTACCAGTCTGCCACAACGCCTTCGCAGGCCACACAAACGGCTAACACCTGAAAAGAACTATAAGGGAGTGAGCCTCAACAAGTCACTGGCTCAGCAGGGACCTCCCAAAAACAACACCTGAAAAGGAAAGAGACCTCAACCCCAAAGGGTCTCACTCACTATGCCGAGAGCCAAACCACTACATGTTCATGACCAACATAATAAAACCACAATTCAAACATAAATACACCGACTAACATAAAGTCTTCGGAAGGTAAGAGGATCAACAGGACTAGCACAGCACCAGTAATCCACCTAACAACTGAAATGCCTAGGCCACGTGCCTCACAAGCAAACCACTACAACAACTGGTTGCCTAAGCTACAAGCCTCACAGGCAAACCACTCCCTAGGCTGCAAGCTTCATCAGCAACCTACCCATATAGGGTAACAGGACTGGCATTTGATGATCAGTCTATCCCAATGTAATTTAAATTAATTACATATGTATTTTGTTGATTAACAAAACCAAACAAAACCCTATCAAAAAGTTCTAACACATATTTCATAAGTCTTAAGTACAGGAAATATACCAAGGTCAAACAAGCCAATATTGGCATGTATCACCTTTCTGAAGCTTTAATCTTTTCAAGATCATATTTGTCTAAGTCCACACTGACTTCTGTTGAAAGCCACAACAATTTCCTTATGTGTGTGATGATTTCAATAAGAGCTATAACGATTTGATATCATAACGATTTCTTTATAAGACTAAGATATCATGTGGTTTTAAACAAGTTGTTCTCGTAATGATTCCTTAAGTCATCGCAACGATTTCTTTAGAACTCGTAACGACTTGCTCATCGTAACGATTCCTTAAGTCATCGCAACGATTTCTTTAGAACTCGTAACGACTTGCCCGTCGAAATGATTCCTTAAGTCATTGTAACAATTTCTTTAGAGCGCATAACGATTTGCTTCGCACAACGATTTCTTTAGAGCTCATAACGATTTGCTTCGCGCAATGATTACTTTAGAGCTCATAACGATTTACTTTGCACAACGATTTCTTTAGAGCTTATAACGATTTGCTTCGCGCAACGATTTCTTTAGAGCTCATAACGATTTGCTTTGCGCAATAATTTATTTAGAGTTCATAACGATTTGTTAAGTATTCATAACAATTTCTTCATTGAAAACATCGACTTACTTGCCATAACGATTTCCTCAGTATTCATAACGATTCCTTTAATGAATACAACGATTTGCTCTCTATAATGACTTGTTGGTATTCATAACGATTTCAGAAGTCATATAGACAATGACTTTATGGTTTATATCGACTTGATATTTATCTTATCTCTTAAAGCGTTGAATAGTCAAAGTCTTCTCTTATCTGTATGACTATTGTGCATTTAATGAAGACAGAACGTATCTCTGCATGCATGCAAATGATATCTTTTCCTTATCGTGCACATTCTGTCAACATCTTTTAGAACAAGCTATTTGGCATTGCTATTTTGGTGAATATTCACGTCAACATTTTCTGACATCAAGAGACAGCCTAGCTGTCTACTGTTCTAGCATTTAATATGTGCAGGGTCCTAAAGGCATTCTGTCATACAACGTTGGACCATATAGACGCCAGAAGATCTTATCTCTTTGCGTAATCAACTGGATAAAAGATTGTTGAAGCTTCCAGATGTCAAGCAGTCTAACGTCTACCAATCTAAGAGACAACGGTTACTTCAACGACCGTATTTCAAATGGACATATAAATACAAGATAGAAGTTCAGAAGAAGAAGGATGATGAACATACAAGCAATTCAAATCTTCTCATAGAATTCTAGAGCCAAGAACCTCATTCCTTCTCGTGTTGCTCTTTGCTCTCCACACTGTAGTGAAAATATTGAGAGAGCTCGTGTAGTTCTGAGAGTCTTATGTGTTTCTAGATCTTTTACTCTCAGTCCTGCTTGCTTCAGATCTTAGCTTGTTGAAGCTTGATCTAGGGGCTTGTTTTTCTGCTTACCTTTGATGTTGTTGTTCCCTTCTGTTCTAAAGGAAGACCTGGTGGGGTATCCAGGGTTTTGTTGTTCCCTTCTGTTGTGAAGGAAGACCTGGTGGGGTATCCAGGGTGGTGTAATTCCCTTCGTGTGAAGGAAGACCAGCTGAGCTGGGTGTTGTAGTGTCCATAGGGGGACTGTACCCTAGTTAGTGGAATCCTGAGTTGTTGCTCAGGAACTGGACATAGGACTCCTAAGGAGAGGAGGTCCGAACCAGGATAATTTCTTGTGTTGTGTGGTTGTTTTTCTTGTGTGATTGCTCTTTGAACTAACTGTTACTAACCTTCTTCGAAGAACGTCTTTGTGTGAATGTTTTAAGTATAGGTACTAATCAAATATTTTTAAAAGACCCATTCACCCCCCCTCTCGGCTTGTCAACTGGGCAACAGCATTACCAAGCCAATCCACCACACACCAAAACTACAATCGGAAGCTTACCCGAAGAAGGGTATAACACAACATGTGGAAGGTCACACCACATGACCTCTACGAAATACAAGTCCACATCAACACTTGAATAGGCTGGTACACGACGTACCACAACACAAGGCTACCCGTGAAGGGTACAAGTACCTACTACCACGAGGTACCACCACGGAACCACAATTACAACTGTGCCATAACCAAGGCACACCCCAACGGGTAAAACCTCAACCAGCAAGTCACACACACAAGCCACAACCAGTGGCAAAGCATGAGTCGGAAAGGAATGACGCCACCATATGGGACGGACTACTGGTTCATGACGCCAGTATCCAACCTGGACAACACAGCACAAGAACCACCTCTCAGTCTCTCCGTCATGGATGAAGAGTCCAACTACTGCTCCACAACCACAAGCCAAAAAATAGTGGAGACCAACCAACACCACACCAGTAGACTACACAGCTTTAGGTCCAAGCCTGGCACCTTTAGGGACTCCAGCCCGAGCTCCCTAAAGTGAGGCACTGTAAAATAATGGACTAGCTGGGGACCAGTACGTCTACTTGTGTCCGTCCCCCCAACCACGAGCGTGCTACAAGCGACTGCACATCCACAAAAACAAGTCGCTGCCCTAGTCGTCTTTCCCTCAGTCGGACGTACAACTCAAATACAGGAGTGAGGGTGCCTAGGAAGACGACTCAGACCTCAGTGGTATACACCGTATCGAGACACGCCTCGAGCACAACGTGCCTGGCTCACACAGAACCTGGGGTATCTGACTGAAGAGGTATTCCGAAATAGGCACCGGACCACCAGACTCAGCAAACGCACAAACCATGATATATATTTACACAACCTATATTTATAAGCCACAATATACAAGTGTCAGGGTTAGCTTGACACAGGTTACCATGTGACCTTGAAGCCAATCTACACTAATACATACATGAACCATAATAAGATATAATAACCTTGCATGTCAGGGGTCATCTCATGACCTCCATAGCAACATTAAACATGATAATCATTAACCATAACAAACACAAGCCACTAGCTAACCTTACACTAATTATTGAACCTACACATGCTTTACTAACTTAATTACCTTAAATAAAACTTAAAGATAGTCAAAAGAATAAGGCTAAGTTCACACTGAAACCTCACTACCCAACCACCACAAGCTAACCACAGAAGCTGAAACACGATGGACATAGGCGTCGCCTTTTAAATCACGAAAATGTAATTCAAAATCTTAACGCGACAGGGCCCAGTGTCGCGAAAGAATCGCGACGACCTGATACGTCGCCTTCAGGCCCAACCGGTCAACACGACAGTCAACATCCAAATCACAATGACACGATACGTCGCGATATGGACCACAAAAACCATTACACTGAATCGCGACGTACCACACCATTACGTTCAATAAGAACACGACGGGTCAAGTGTTCGCGTCCAAACCACCGCCACAGCACACCAAACAAAATAGAAACATGACGATGCAGAGTGTCGCGTTCATACCATGAACGCGACGATGTACCCTGTCGCATTTAAACCGCGACAGTGAGTTCGTCTCACAGGCCGAGCCCACCTTCTTTACAAGAAATCCAACACAAATTCAATACAAACACCAAGCTAAATCTTTAAACAGATTATCCTCATTAGGGCAAACCACCCACACATGCCTCCACCCCTTAAGACCCATACAAAAGAAAGTAACACAAGTAGGAAGTCTCCTTACCAATCGTGAAGAACCCAAAGAACACCAGAAACTCCACGTCGCCGGCACATCCACACTCCGAACACCATCCCTGTGTGGAATCAGCACTGCACAAACTGCCAGAAAGTCGAAACGACGAAGAAAGCCCTCAGCAGCCTCCCCCCTTCGCCTGGACAAAGCTTCTCTGCTTTGTCTGGGCAAAACATAGCATTTAAGTCAAATTCAAAATCTTGACATAATTAGACGTCGCATTTAAGAGTTAAACGTGACGACCCTAATCGTCGCCAATCGATACCCAACGCGCTGCTAAACACAAAGGCGGTTCTGTAAATTGTGACGGGAGAGACCGTCGTGTTTAAATTGCGACAACTTGCCCCATCGCATTCACGACCAATGAACCAACGGGATGTTTATGCTAGAACGTCCGACCCACAACGCCCATACAACGCACGGAAACTTAGACCAAAGCCCAATGACCAGCTCTTGGTCATGAGCACCACTCCAAAACCAATAAACACGGATCCAAAAAGATCGTGTCATCACATTACTATCACCTAAAAAGGAATGTCGTCCCCGACATTCAGAACGGAACCATGACAAATCAGACTGTCACCTAAAAGGAATTCAAACCATATACAGAACAAGTAGGATACACTTCCTCTGCACTTGCCTTTCAAATCATCTTGCACTGACTCAATCTGCTCATTTGAGTGTCTGTTCTGCTTTTCCATCCTCTTTAATTCATTTCATAGTTGCTCTGCTCGATTACTGCAATATGCTTTTTCTCTATTTTTCAACTATAGACGGTTCTACCTTGCTATTGGTGCTTTGTCTCTTTGGACTCAACCTGCTTCCACATTTTTTGGGCTGTGCTTTCAACATTTCTTTCTGGGCCACTTTACTTTCTCAAACCTCTTGCTATACACCACCACTCTTAAGTGCTCTGCCATGCTAAATCATCTTTAAATTCTCAGATTCCTCAGTGCTGTTCCATTCTCTACCTTTCACTGCCAACTATTATTTTGCCTCATCTGTGTTCACATTCTCAACTACCAATTCGTCGAAGAAAATCAGGTTACTATAACTAAATTTCCTACCTCTTTATACCATTCTACTCATACTGTCTTAACTCATATCTGCCTAAAAACCTCTACCTCTTTGCCCAACTGTGCAAAAACCTTAAACTTTCCTTTAATTATTCAAATATCTGATAACATATGAATATTAAATCTTCCACGTTTCTGCTGCGCTACTCTGATCACACCTGATACTTCGCAAGATATTCCATAAATTCTGCTCCCATTATTGCTTTCAATTACCTTCCACTTTCACTATTATTCTAACTCCAGCTAGACTCTATTCTGACTTTATTTACTTCTCAAATCACCTTACTCAATCAATTAATTCTGGAGGAAAATACCTGAATTTCTGAATTGCTTTGCTTAATATTTCAATTCTGGTTGTGCCACATACTTAAATTCTGAATTCTGCCATACAACTATTGACATACCTTGCTCTTCATATACCTTTTTTGCTCTAAATAACACTCTCTGGCTAATTTAACAAATCTAATGTATAACCTTTCAAAATATCCATTCTCATTGCTGTGACACTGCACTCTCTTTTCTCATAATAACACTGCTCATATTCCACATTCAACTTTACCAAACTTTCTCTCAATCAGGTGCCACCTGACCTCAAACTTTTCACTGTTTAACTGATCATACTATTCCTTTATGTACTTAACAATTCTAATTTCCATACTTTTCTTGCTCTTTCTATTTTATTTCACCATACTCTGATCTACCTACCATTCTTGCATCAACACTGAAATACCTTACAGAAAATACCTCTTCTCAATCTAAATCACTTTCTGTGCGTTGTCATGCAAACTACTGCTAAACATTTTCTGAACCGTCTGTTTATATCCATTTCATATTCTGCTATACTCTTTCTTTCTCTGGTCAATAACTCTTAACTTTATCTGTACTGCCAACCTTTATTAAGCATAATATCTTTTCTGCAAAGCATTTCTCTTAATTATTCTATTGTTTGGCTAATCTCACTATACCATTCACACTATAACCCTTCTTTATATATGATCATCTGCCACTAAAACACTACCAAAGATAGAACCTAAAATCGATCTCTTTAATTCTAACTACTTGCTCTACCTGATTCCTTATTCCACAAACTGAACACAACCATTAAACATCACTAATCTGATCTCCAACACTGTAATCTTTAGCAATTCATTCTTGTAGAATCTTCACAAACTATCACTTGTCAAGTGAATATCATTCTTCTAAAATTCTCAGAAAAATCTAATTGTACATTGATCTTCCTTTATTCTCTCATTACCCAACTAATCACCTTGGCACATACTTACATAAATCTCTATATCAAATTTCTCATTGCCGCATTACTCATGTCAATACTATTCTCAAACTCTCAACTACAACCATCTCTAATTACAAAGCACACTTAATCTAACTGCCGCAAATCACTGCTCCTCTGTTTACCAGTACCTCATCTCAAGCTGATCTGCCTCACTCAATTATTCTAAACCTTCCATACCACTAATCACATTATCATCCAAACTATCTCTTAACACTTACTAACAGATTCCAAACACAACAATTACCTCTGCTACGGTTCTCAACCACAATTCATACACTTAACAATCATTAACAAATATTATTCCTCATTAATAACATTGTTCCCTCTGTTATTCTATCACACCATTACCTTATACTTGTCTCTACCAACTTTGTACCTTACTAAAACACATTTACTGAATTCCATATCTGAATTCAATAATCCCTTTAATTTCTGTAACTGAGAACCTTTAAACAACTATGCTTTAACTGCAAACTGGCACACTGGTATAGCAACCCAACTTATACCACTAGCCCCACCATTTATCAACAACTGTTAACACAACTGCAAACAACTACCAATTCACAGACACCTATACACTTTTCACATAACAAAAACTCACGTGAAAACAACTTTAAACCACACAAAATTGCAGACTTACGACCAGAAGTGGGCATTAAACTACGTCTTGGGACATTATAACCTCAATGTCTTTTCATATTCTAACTGGACCATGCTCTGATACCAACTGTAATGGCCCTAGATATTTATGCCTAATAAGGCTCCATATCTAAGTCTGCCTCTCGTGATCGAACTGAAGTCTCACAAGGGATAACGCGCACAAGTGTCCAGTAAGAATATAAAAGACAACAGCAACAGTATAAGACACAAGAAAGTACATGTGCTCATACCTATATACAACATTGTACAATTGTCCCAATACATTATTACATGTCCAAGAAAAGAGTACAACTACCTAGGGTATACCTCGAGGGAGCACAAGCTCACATAACGCCACTAACTCTACTGCTGGTGGTACCAGTCTGCCACAACGCTTCCGCAGGCCACACAAACGGCTAACATCGGAAAAGAACTGTAAGGGAGTGAGCCTCAACAAGTCACTGGCTCAATAGGGACCTCCCAAAAACAACACCTGAAAAGGAAAGAGACCTCAACCTCAAAGGGTCTCACTGGCTATGCCAAGAGCCAAACCACTACATGTTCAAGACCAACAAGATAAAACCACAATTCAAACATAAATACACCCACTAACACGAAGTCTTCGGAGGGTAAGAGGATCAATAGGACTAGCACAACACCACTAGTCTGCCCAACAACTAAAATGCCTAGGCTTCCTGCCTCACAAGCCAACCACTACAACAACTGGTTGCCTAAGCTACAAGCCTCACAAGCAAACCACTGCCTAGGATGCAAGCTTCACCAGCAACCTACCCATATAGGGTAACAGGACTGGCATCAGCAAGCCAATCCACCACACACCAAAACTACAATCGGAAGCTTACCCGAGGAAGGGTATAACACAACATGTGGAAGGTCACACCACAAGACCTCCACGAAACACAAATCCACCTCAACACCTGAAGAGGCTGGTACATGACGTACCACAACACAGGCTACCCACAAAGGGTATAGGTACCTACTACCACGAGGTACCACCATGGAACCATAATTACAACTGTGCCACCACCAAGGTACACCCCAACGGGTAAAACCTCAACCAGCAAGCCACAACCAGTGGCAAAGCACGAGTCGGAAAGGAATGACGCCACCACACGGGAACAAACTACTAGTTCATGACGCCAGTATCCAACCCGGACAACACAACACAAGAAACACCTCTCAGTCTCGCAGTCACAGATGAACAGACAAACTGCCGCTCCACAACCACAAGCCAAAGAACAGTGGAGACCAACCAACACCACACCTGCAGAGCACACAGCTGCAGGTCCATGCCAGGCACCTTTAGGGACTCTAGCCCGAGCTCCCTAAAGTGAGACACTAGAAAACACAGGACTAGCTGAGGACCAGTACGTCTACTAGTGTCCGTCCCCCCAACCACGAGCGCGCTACAAGCTACTGCATACCCACAAACACAAGTCGTTGCCCCCAGTCGTCTTTCCCTCAGCCAGACGTACAACTCAAACATAGGAGTGAGGTAGTCTAGGAAGACAACTGAGATCTCAGTGGTACACACCGTCACGGGACACGCCCCGAGCACAATGTGCCTGGCTCACACAGAACCTGGGGTACCCAACTGAAGAGATATTCCGGAATAGGCACCGGACCACCAGACTCAGCAAATGCACAAACCATGATATATACTTACACAACCTTTATTTATAAGCCACGGTATACAAGTGTCTGGGTTAGCTTGACACCAGTCACCATGTGACCTTCAAGCCAACCAACACTGATACATTCATGAACCACAATAAGATATAATAACCTTGATTGTCATTGGTCATCTCATGACCTCCATAGCAACATTAAACATGATAATAATTAATCATAACAAACACAAGCTACTAGGTAACCTTACACTAATTCTTGACCCTACACAAGCTTTACTAAGTTAATTACCTTAAATAACACTTAAAGATAGCCAAAAGAACAAGGCTTAGTTCACCCTAGAACCTCACTGCCCAACCACCACAAGCTAACCACAGAAGCTGAAACACGATGGACACAGGCGTCGCCATTCAAATCGCGACGACCTGTCTAGACACAATTCAAAATCTTAATGTGATAGGGCCCAGTGTCGCAAAAGAATCACGACGGCCCAATACGTCGCCTTTAGGCCCAATCGGTCAACACGACAGTCAACATCCAAATCGTGATGACACGATACGTCATGATATGAACCATAAAAACCATTACACTGAATCGCGAAGTACCACACCGTTGTGTTCAATAAGAACACGACAGGTCAAGTGGTTGCGTCCAAACCACCGCCACAGCACACCAAACAAAATAGAAACATGACGATGCAGAGCGTCGTGTTCATACCAAGAACGTGACCGTGCACCCTGTCGCATTTTAACCACGACAGTGAGTTCAGCTCACAGGCCGAGCCCACCTTCTTCACAAGAAATCCAACACAAATTGAATACAAACACCAAGCTAAAGTTTTAAACAGGTTATCCTCATTAGGGCAAACCACCCACACATGCCTCCACCCCTTAAAACCCGAAGAAGTCTCTCTACCAATCGTGAAGAACACCAGAAAGTCCATGTCGCCGGCACATCCACGCTCCGGACACCATCCCTACGTGGAATCCGCTCCACATGAATGGCCAGAAAGCCGAAATGTCGGAGAAAGCCCTCAGCAGCCTCCCCCCTTCACCTGGACAGAGCTCCTCTTCTTTGTCTGGGTGAAACAGATCATTTAAGTCACATTATAAATCGCGGCGTAATCAGACGTCGCATTTAAGAATTAAATGCGACGACCCTAACTGTCGCCAATCAATACCCAACGCGCCGCTAAACACAAAGGCGGTTCTGTGAATCGTGATGGGAGAGACCATCACGTTTAAATCACGACGACTTGCCCTGTCGCGTTCACGACCAATGAACCAACGGGCTGTTTGGGCTAGAACGTCCAGCCCACAACGCCCATACAATGCACGACAACCTCGACCAAAGCCCAATGGCCACCTCTTGGTCATGAGCACCACTCCAAAACCAATAAACACGGATCCGAAAAGATCGTGTCTTCACAGTATCTATCTTAGAAGACTCTGTAGTAGCTATTCTTGCATAAGTGGATGAAGATGGTAAAGAGAGGGCAACATACTACTTGTCTAAGCTTCTCAACCCATGTAAGCAGAGGTACACATCAATGGAGAAAACATGTGCCACTCTTGTCTGGGTAGTGCAGAAATGGAAGTACTACTTCCTTACTCACGAAGTCAACCTTATCGCCTGCATGAATCCTATCAAGCTCCTCTTAGAGAAGTATGTCCTCACTGATAGGCTAGCACGATGGCAAAGCATTCTCTCTCAGTACGACATCACCTACATTCAGCAAAAATCAATCAAAGGCTATGCCATAGCAGAGCATCTCGCTCATCACCCTATCCCTCGATTTGATCTTGTCCATTCAGAGTTTCCAGATGAAGAACTAATGTCCCTCAGCCAATCTGATCCTATGTGGACATTATATTTTGATAGGGTTTTGAATTCTCATGGTAAGAGTATCAGGATTGCTCTCCTATCACTTGAAGGGGTCACCATTCCATAGGCTTTTTAGATGGCATTCCCTGTCACCAACAATATAGTTGAATATGAAGCTTTGTTGGCCGGACTTGAGGCCTCACATTTCTATGGTGTTACCCATCTGCGGATCATAGGTTATAGTCAACTGATCCTTCTCCAAGTGCTCACCAAGTATCGCACACGTGATTCCAAGCTCAAGCCATAACAAGAACTCTCCTCAACATATGTGAAGCTATTCTCCAAGCTCATTTTTGTCCATGTACCTCGCCATCAAAATCTTCTAGTAGACGCTCTTACCACTCTTCCCTCAACCCTTAATATTTTTATCGTGGGGATTTGGACACCATTCACATTGAACGACGTCATATCCCAACTGTGTGAAATCCTATGTTCCTTTGGATTAAGAAAGAGATGTTGAAGAAGGCAGAGAGGAAGAACAAGAAGGAAATCATGTTATTAGAGTTAGAAGAAGAATTGGATGATGAGGAGAAGCCTTGGTTTTATGAAATAGCTAGGTATTGCAAAGATTAGTCGTACCCTAAGGAAGCCACAACTGAAGAAAGAGAGCCATAAGGAGAATGTCCTAGAAATATACTTCGGTTGGTAATGTACTCTACATGAGAGGTCTCACCAGAGTCTTACTTAGGTGCCTAGATGATGATGAAATCTGGAAGATTGTGGAGGAAGCTCATTCAGGTGTGTGTGGTGGCCATGTAAATAGCCAAATGCTTGCTATGAAAATCCTTAAGTACGGCTTTTAATGGCCCACTTTAGAGAAGGATTGTTCTATCTATGTTCGTCGATGTGTTAAGTGCCAACTGCACGCTGACAAAATCCATTCTCCATCTTCTACACTCCACTCTATATCCCCCCATGGCCTTTCGCTGTGTGAGCCTTCGACATCATTGGTCTCCATGGTGATTCAAACTCCCAAAACAAGTCAAAATCATACATCCTCACTGCAACGGAGTACTTCACCGAATGGGCTGATGCAGAAGCTTACGCCGAAGTCAAGGCAACAACTTTATGCAAATTCATCTTGAAGAATATCATCACCAGATTCGGCATCCCAAGCACCATCATCATTGATAATGGACCACATTTATCGTTCAAGAACTTCAGGACCTCTGCAATAGGTACAAAATTGCATTGCATCATTCATCTCCCTACTATCTGCAACGCAATGGCCAGGCAGAGGCTACAAATAAAACCTTAATCAAATGATAAAAAAGACGTGTGAGTCTAATAAGTTCTCGGACTGTCGGATAAGCTTGTGGAAGCTCTATGGGCCTACCGCACTTCAATTCATACTCCTACAAGGAAAACACCGTTCGCCCATAGTTATGGAATGGAGGCAGTAGAACCATATGAGATTCTCATCCCCTCACTTAGAGTCCAACTTGACCAGGACGCGTCAATCGATGAGCGACGTGAATCACTTCTTGCACAACTAGAACTCTTAGATGAGAAGCGTCTAACCGCCGCAGAACACGCTAAAGCATATCAAAATAGACTCAACCGTTTTTACCAAAAGAAAGTGATTGACAGAAAATTCAAAGTTGGTGAGATGGTCATTAAAAGAATCTTTGTAAAACCCGGTGGTCCTCGTTCGAAACTCCAACCAAAATGGGAAGGGGTCATACGTTATTAAAGAAGCATATCCAGGCAACGCGTACAGGATAGTGAACACTGAAGGTGAGTAGCTCTCCTACCCTTGGAATGGGCTTTACCTTAAGAAGTACTACCCCTAGATAGATGTTCGGAATTACGTGGTACACGAATCCTAAAATGATAAAATCATCATTTTTTATTCATTTCTTATTCTTTGTGAGTTAACCATAGGTGTCGACACTCGCACGCCGACCCATGGGAACTAGAAGCACGAAATCTAAGGGAGATCAATGCTTAGCAAAGAGTCTAGGACACCACCATTTCTCTTCCTTTCAGTCCGCCAATATGGATGGGAACCTATGGGATCAACCATTGAATATGTCCAACGCTTAATGGGTAGATGCCATGGCCCAATAAGGGAAGAACAGAGAAAATAAGACAAATCAAAATGAAAAGAGCCAAAATAAGGCAAATCATAAGTAAAAAGCACGTCAAGAGTGGCAAAGTCCCCGCAGAGATTCAAATGAACCTAGTCGTAAGCGTGTTAATAAAAACCTCATAAGCCAAAGACTGAACCCCATGAGTGTACGGTAGAGGAATGAGTGTCTCCCCAGTCACAAAAGCCATTGGTTGTAGCAACCTGGATTTTTTTCGAAAAATAAAACTAATTAATTTATTAGAAAATCAAATAAAAGCAAATAAATTAAATAAAGAAATTAATAGAAAGAGAATTTACTAAAACCCATTAAAAGAAAAGAAGTGATGAGCTTTATTAAATTGACCCAATAGAAGTTAGTGGACCAAAATAGGAATTTTTAAAAAGGGAATAATAGAAAAATACCATGAATTCGTAACTAAAATAATGCATAATTATAAAAGAGGTATTTAATGCATTAAATTAGCAATTTGAGTTAGATTTGGATTCCTAAACCTACCTAAATAGGTTGCCCACGAAATTAGCTCTCATCCTAACCCAATTAGGAGATCTCTTGCCTAAAAAGAGGAGTGGGAAATAGGAAATTCGGAATAAATAAGAATTAGAGTCATAATAGGAAGTAGAATGGAGAGATGCTTAAATACTCCTCTAAAACCCTCATGGCAGGCCCTAGCTCATGCCAAGGGTTTGCTGGACGTGGGAAGGAGTCAAAGGGAAGGATAATTTGTGGAGAAGAAGGATCCCTCAAGTTCTTCCCTGAGTTCTTCAAGTTTAAATCCTGGAAGAGAAAAACCATCAAAGGTAGGCATTCTCACGAGCATAAACTATGAAAATTTTTCTGTAGGATGTTTCGTCCATCAAGAAAAAAATCCCTTTGCTTTCATATTTTTCCATCAAGCAAATCTTTAGTTCTCAATTTTCAAAGTTCTGTGAACTTCATGACCCCGAACCCTTTTATTAAATTCATATCTTCATGTATACTCGTCCTCATGCCATGAGATTTTTACTGTAAGAACTGATGGATGTTAGGCTTCTTTTGCCCCTAAAAGCCCTAATTTCCATCCATCATATCATGCAAATTAATTCGTTGATCACAACTGTACATTGTTATATGTTCATCATGAATACTCTTTATTAAACCATGTTGAAACTTTCGGTGATTTCAGATTCTGATTTATTGGAAGTACCCATATATGTCTGGATCTGTTTAAAACTAGTTTTGCAATTTTTCATATACTGTACAATTTGTTCTTAATTTTAGAACAACCCTGTGTCAAAACTTGGAAAGTCTGGTCCGCAATCCAATGCACTGTACTCTTCCTGTCGGACTCGGTCACTGACCCTATGAACGTGACGGCCCGATAGGCTGCGTTCACAGGGGTGTCGCGACAGAACGTTTTGTCGCGATCTGATTGCGACAGTGCCGGTCGTCGCGATCCGGCTGCCCGGTCTATTGAACCCGTCGTGACCCTCACATGACCCCGTCGCGACCTACCTGCCCAGACCGACAAGCCCGTCGTGACCTGTACTAGACCCCATCGCGATCACAGTGGACCCCATCGTGACCCTCATTAGGGTGTGTCGCGATCTGACTTTTTGGAGGAAAACCTAGCTTTTTGCAAGTCTTATTGTTCTTCAGCTATTCCCATATCCTGTTAACTGTTTTAAACACTGAAACACGAAGTTGTAAATATGGAATATATTTTAATTAATTTAAGTCAATCACATGATCTATCTTGTCCATGATTTTCTTATTCACATGCACACACACTTCGAACCACCCAAATATGGCTTAATTGGCATGAACATGTTACATAATTTATCTGGTAATTTATGTCATTAAATTGCCTCATTCTTAAATATATTTGTGTACGTTTTCTCGCGATGTTTTGGAACACCGATACTGATGCTCCACTGTTCTAGAACTCCTCTAGAACGTCGAGCACTTGTTTACATATACACACTCTCTTGACTTAGACGAACTCTCCGTCAGACACTCCTTCCACCGGACTAATGAGTCTTTGTTCAAGGCCTCCGTAAGCCTCCTCTGTCCATGGATTCCCACATGGTCGACGAGCCAGTTGTACCCTAACACCTATGATACCCTTTAGGGATCAACATGATCCAAACGGCTATTAGAAGTTCGCTCTTATCTTGAATCACGCCGGACCTCTGGACCTATGCATAACATGGCCAGTGGAAAGGTAGTGAGTTCCACCTGAATGCCAACACCACGTGCGTGTGTTGTGCCACTGTTACTATCGCCTGTTTACTCGACGTGTTATGTGCAATGTCCACTAGCTCTCATCTATACTCTACTCGCTCATCTTTTCACGTTCACTCTACTATCTCGTCTATTCATCTAGTGCTCTCATCTATTTCTTGGTACTCTGTATTGGCCATTGACTGATTGTCTAAAGATAAACAATATAACCAATGCCTGACAATATATAAAGGGCCCGATCTGGTCTTGGGAGGTGTGCCCGAAAGTGCTAGTGCCCATAGGAGTTAAATGATCAGAGTGTTTGGCATTACACTCGAGTACTATCTATCTCGACTATCTAAATGACAATCATAAAGTGCTATGTTCTCTCATTGTCTATTGACAAAGTGCTATACTATACCTGTTGTGCTATTACTATACTTTGTGCTATTTGTGATATGGCCATCTTGCTATCTTGTGCTATACTCGACACTCTTGCTATATTTGGAATGTTGTGCTATTTCGTTCACGTGCTATCCTGCTATCTTTTACCTGACTCTCTCGCTCTATTATTAGTTACTCTGCCTTTTAATGCATTAATCATTTAAAGCCTGCTTGACTAATGAGATTTAAATCCTACTGGGCATTATCGCTCACCCTGCGTTATTTGTCGTTGTGTTCTCAGGTGAGACCGAGGATGACACATACACTCAAGAGGACGGGAACGACCAGGAGTGACGTCACCAGTACCCTAGTGTCCTAGCAATATGTTAGAGTCATAGTTAGTCTTTGGCTTTTATTTCATTGTAATTGGACCCTATAGAATGGCTCTGATATTAGTGGTTGTAACTACACATTTGAAAGATTATTAATGAAATTAATTTGCTTTAGTATTTATTCTTGTCCAAGGGTTTGATGTCTTGCTCTTTACCCGTTTACTTGCAACTTCCTCGTGTTCCGATATTCCGCGTCGGGGTGTGACATTGGTAGACCTCCTAAATACCATCTTCCCTTCTCCCTTATCGATATGTCCCAGGTTCAAGGAAAGGCAACGATCAACTAAAGAGGAGGTCACCTACAGTCACCTTGGGTGAAGGCAACAATTGAGCATGTCTAACCCATGTTTAACATACCTAAGAATCATTAATGAACTTTTAATGATGATTGAGTAATTGAATGGTCCAAGTACCCCGTTGTTCCACTTAGAGCGGATCCCCTTCGTTCCACGCCTCTTTTTAAGGAGGGACCATGTCGGGTTGCGGCCTATTTCCAAAATCCAAAAAAAAATTGAATATTTTCAAAAGCCAAAAAAATAATCAAATATCTCCAAATACAAAAAAATTGAATATGACAAAATATAAAAATTTTTTGAATATTTCAAAATATAAAAAAAGAATACTTTCGAAATTTCAAAAATTTTGAATGCTTTCAAAACCCAAAAAAAATAAATGAATATGCCAAAAGCTACAAAAAAAATTGATGAGTTATTCTCCTCTCATTTGCATGAATGTGTCTCTTGTATGCATTTTAATTTCCTGCTAGCATGACTTTGATTGCTTGTCGCATTTTAATTTACACCATTTCCTTATTTTACACCTTATTTGAATAAAGGCTCAGCCCCTTGACAAATCACGATGTTTGACTCACTTAGTAAGCATGGGGCTGAGTCAAAATAGTTAACTAATCTATTTGTTCAAGTAACTCTCAGACACAAGAAAAGAAAGGCAAAGCATTCTAGTATATATCATCGCCAAAAAGGGGCATACCATATCATGTACATCATACAAAAGGGTACCCCACTGGGTACACATCATCATAAAAAAGTAAAAAAGTACAAGTATGATGGTGATCTAGCTCTGGCCTCCACTCTCAGCTGGTCGGGGGTGCCGACTGCTCTCAGCCTGACTCGAATCCGCTGTCGAGAGAAGAGGCGGTGGTGTCATGAAGGTACAGGAGTCAGTGGAGCATTGGGCACTTTGTCCCTCTTGAACATTCCTCTGGTACTCGGAGGATGTCACAATGAAGCTCGCGAAGTAGGCGCTGGCTCGACCCTCTCTTACAGCGCAGTCCTTGCCGCGCCAGTACCTGTCCTCGGCCTCACGAAGCAGCCGCTCCAAGACGCCCAGGCTCGTGCGAGCATCTAGCACCTACTGGGAGAGGCCCTCCCGCTCCTGCTCCAACCGACTGCGCTCACGGTCTAGCTCAGCGTAGCTGCGCTCGCACTCCCTCCTCTCCAAAGTCAAAAACACATGTAGCTCCGCTGCCTCACGAGGAAGGTCGGCATCACACTGGGAAGCCTTGGTCCGCAACTCAGAAAACTTCTTCATCAGCTTGCCACCATGGCCCCCGCAAGGGTCGCCTGAGTGATGGCCCTCTGAAGCTTGGCAGTCTGCGCCCAAAGAACACGTGTAAGTAATAAGCATTTCACTTTCATAAATATAATTGATAAACTTACCCATGCAGTGAGCTTGCGCTCCGTGCCCTCTGCACGTGCTACGGTCGCCTCCAACTGCTCCCGAAGAAAGGTCACCTCGGGGTCTAACACCCTGGCACTCGTTGAGGCACCTGTAGGGTCGGCGCGCTCCACGGTTGTCTACTCAACGTGCTGCACATGAAAAGATGGGTCAGCACATGCAAATGTAAGGAAGATGAAAGGTAAATCATCTAAAACTTATCAGAGTCACCAGGGCCTTGCGTACCTCAGCCAACTAAGCCTCCATACTCGTCAACTGGGCACAAAGGGTCTCAATTAGGCCATCACAAGCATCATGCACATGCACACATTCGTCAATCCAAGCATATATATCAATAATGAGAAAATAAGGTTTATAAGTGCATACCCTAGCTGGCCTCATGAAATCTCTGTCGCCGTATACCTCATGGTAGTGCTAGAGGTACGCATAGCCGTCTGCGGCATCGGACTCCACTACAGTACCACCACGTCGCCAGTCGGTGTACTGCTCGGGGAAGTAAAGGCGCCAGTCCAACTTCTTTGCCTTCCCTCGGGTCTTCCTCCTGACTCCGCTCGGCTCCGTCTCCTTGACAGCACCTGGTGCAGCCCTAGTGTCTGCATGGCTAGCCTCAGGCGGAGAGGCTAGATCTCATTCAGCAATGGACCCAAAGTCTCACCCGAAACAAGTCCGACCACTCTCCACTCAGAGATGGCCTTCGTCTGTGAAGCCCACGTAGGGCTGCCTCACTACCTGCATCCATGTACGCATACCATGTCACATATCATATTACATAAAGAAACGCATGAGATAAGGTAGGGTACATACCAGGAAGGTCGAGAAGTGTCGGATGTCACCCCGGAGGGTGTCCAACTGAAGGGAGAAGGAGGCCACTGTCACCACCGGGCAGCCATTGCCTGGCGAGAGGGAGTGCGTCAGGTCGCACCTCCATAGCCCTCCCCAAAGGAATGTAGTAGTAGCTCCACACCTGCATACATAACATATTGATTATTTGGTTAACAAGTTCAATGCAGGAAAAAATTTAGAAAGCTTAAAGAAGATCATGTACCAGGAGGAAAGGGGCGAACCCACACATAGTGGTCTCCCGATTGGTGCCACTAGAGAGTTCTGCAAAAGTGTGGGCCAGAAAGGCCGCTCCCTACGCATACTCCCACTCTCTCCAGGTCTTCATGTATCTCCAAGAATAGGCAATGAATGTCATCCCCCTTCGTCCCCAAGAGCATCTTCCCCAAAAATAGTACCAAAAACCTCCTCAAGTCCCAATCCACTCATTCCTCGTCATGGGGGTATTGGTCGTACACTGCCTGGGCCAACCCCTCCACTCGCTGCACTAACTCGTGCAGCAACTCCTCGCCTATCCGCCTTGCCCCCCACAGACCCAGGCTCTCCAGTAGCTCTACTCTGTTGACCATCCTCCGATCACTGAGGTCATCCTCTTTCGCCGGCTCTATCCCTAATAAATCCTGTGCAAGGTCTATATAATGTGCATAAGTAACTCCCATCACCGCCTCCCCATTTACTCGGAAGCCAGTGATCCTAGCTACGTCCTCCAAGCTAGACACCATGTGCCCCCATGGCATCAAAAATGCCCTACTGGTCCGATCCTAGTTCTCCCTGAAGGCCTGGACGAGGGGGCTATCCACGTACAATGGCTCGATCTCCAGGATCGACCTAATCCCGATCGCCCTCACCCGCTCCCTCTGGAAGTCGGGTAGTCCCCGATATGCTATGATCAAGAACGGCCAGTGGATCTGGGGCCTCATGGTCCCCTGCACATAAAAAGACCAATTGCACAAGTCAGCACAAGTCGGCACAAGGCATACATAGTTAATCACTAAAAATAAGCAAAATGGGCCAAAAATCCAAGCCTCTGATGGGCTATTTGAAATGAGACCAGTTCAGTGGTCACGCTTTAGCTTTGAATAGCGACGGCCAAAATCATCGTGATTCAACTTTGAATTGGGATGCCTGAATATGTTGCAATTCAGGTCCCTTCTTCTCCGTCCCTAATGGCTCTCCTCCTCTTCTCCCTTTTGCACAAATCATGGTCAAGGGTTAAAGGCTTACCATGCCGCCACGAGGGGGAGCCTCTTGGCCTCGTCGTACTCGCCAGAGCCGTCCTCCCAGTGCCTCCACCGCCGCTTCTTCTTCTTCCTCTGCTCTTGTCGCCAGAGCTTCTTCCTCTTCCATGGACGCTGACGCTGCTTCCTCCCCTGTGGCTAGCAGTTCCTCTACCATCAATCTTGTTGTTGTTCCTAGTGTCTCCACTTTCTCCTCCATTGCCACTGTCGACGGTGCCCCCTCTTCCTCCACCACCGCACCTTCACCTCGTCGGTATTTGGAGGCCACCCGTTTCTTTATTGTAGAGGGTTGAGGGAGAGCTAGAGAGTGTGGGAGATGAGAGAGCAAGAGAAGATTGAGAGTTGGGAGAATGGAGGGTGAGAGAGCTCAAAGTGTAGAGAGTCAAAGGAGCAGAATGGAGGGGCTCTCGGGTGTTGTATGCCTTTTGGAAGTTGTTTGAATCCTGACAGGTTAAGGCATCATTCATTTAGAAGCCCAATTTGATACGTGATAGAGGCCGTCCTCGTGATTCAAGACGTCGTCATTATGTTGGCACTGAGTTTGAGGTGCACAATTTGAAAATTTGAAGTAAAAATTAAAATGCGATGGGGTAAGTGGTCAAGATTTTGGAAAACGCAACGGCCTAAGTGGTCGCAAATCATTTGAAGCACGACACCTATGTCCGTCACGATTTAAGAAGCTCACCCAGGAACTAATTTTTGAATAAAAATCATAGTGTTTTGGATGATACAATCATTATACATTGAGAATTTTGGCCAAATAAAGAATGAAATTGAATTCTTATTGAATGAATAGTCATTACATTTACAAACAACCACCTTGGGCCATAATTTCATTAGTTCTCTTACATATTTCATCCACTCATCCTCTACCTCCTCCACATTCGAGACCGGCCGCTTGAAAGTACAAATCTTCCAGAGCACATTGATGGTGTCTGCCGCTTCTCCATCGCCATTAGTTCCGAACTCCCTTGTCTTGATTTGCGGTGGATGCGACGACCCTCGAAGTTGTGCCTTAGAAGCTTGAGTTGAGAAAGGCAGCGGTGTGCATTGTACAACACGAACTCCGTCACCCCGATGAGCCAGAGTTCCACACCGGGTGCTAGCCTCGTCTGCAAGTCTTTGGCTAGAAGTGAAGCTGGAGTACATGTAAAGGCATTTCTTGGCATACTTCAGAGATGATCGCGCCAATCTGCCCGTGTCTTGAGCTGAGGCACGCGATTTGCAACGTGCCCTTCTAAGCCCACTAGGCCATCCATGTGTCAGAGCGGGATCTTGGAGAAGATCTAGGATGAGCTCTTGGCCTCGTTGTTCACATCAAACTTAATGTGCAAGTCAACCTAACATGTGAACAATATCATAGAGCCGTAGGGAGGCTTACCCAAACTTGCTTTCGTGAGCCCACTGTAGAAGAAGGCTAGCACCGCCGGTTCCAACCACTCTCTTTCCCATATGCCACATATTGCACTCAATTGTTCCTCTTCAAGTACGTTGTCCACGGATGGAAAGAGGAGCGCTCTCGCTAGGCGTATGGCGAACTCTTTCATCACCTTCTCAAGCTTTACATCATCTTTCGCCCTTGGCAACTCCTTCATCATCCAAGCCACCAATTTTTCTAAATTGATCCATTTCACGGCATGGACATCTTGGGTTGCCCTTTCTCTCCCCATGAAGTTCTCAAGCAACTCCTTGCTCGTAATTCCTCTCGGCATGATTGCCATATCCTCTTCTTCCCCTCTCTTCATCCGCTTCAAGCCTAGAAAGAGTTCAACTTCTTCCAATAGAATAGTGGCTTCAAAGGTTTTGAAGAGGAAGATGTGGGTTTGTGGATGTCATAACTCTACAGGAGCCCCCATAGCTACCCAATCTAAGTGGATTTCACGGTAACTTTTGGCATGGATAGCTAGGTTTTGGATTCCCCACCTATAGAGGATGTATTTCTTGTCGAGACTAAAATAGGAGGTTAGTTTTTGGAGCCATGGGAGATGCATGTATCTTGTAGTGCCTAGGAATAATGGGTAATCCTATGGGTTGTTATTGGCCATGATTAGGGTGGCACATACATGAGGAGCATATGATCATAGGTGGGAGGATGTGTTATGGTTTGATTACATGGTCATTGGAATATAAAAAGTGATGGTTTGGCCATGGTTTGATGGTTGGAAGAAGAGAAAGGAAAGATAAAAGTGAGGGGAAGAGAACAAGAACATAAGAACAATAAGAGCAAGCAAGAACATATCAATTCAAACAAATACATTCACCAATTTGGCTTGAATGAGCTTGAAAATATGTCCTCTCACCTTGTTGAGTCTCTCAGAATCTCCAATTCTTTGCCTCTTAGATGGGGGAGCTTCACCATGTTCCATGGCTTCTTGCTTCAAATCTCCTTCTCTTCTTCTTCTCCCTTGCCCAATGCTTCAATCTTGAGCTTTGGAGAGTGCCAATCGCTTAGAGAGAGCAAGGAGAGGGGTATTTATAGCCCAATGATCGCACAAGCCTGGAGGCCATGTCCCAAACCCACTACAACCATGAAACAAGCAAGTAGGTTTGGCCTCGGATAGGACATGGAGTACTGTTGAAAATTAGGATGGACACATATGTAGTGATTCAAGCTCCTCACTCCGACTCCCAGTTCGACTGGTGAAGGTAATACGAGAAGGATCAAGTCGTCGCGATTCAGGTAAGTAAACGCGTCCACTCACCCTGTCACGATTTACAAGCATCGCTATTTTAAAATCTGTGCTTTTTATCTGTTGCTTGTCAATGCTAATCAGTCTTTGAGCGTAGGTCTAGATACGTGTCTCTCGTCGTATGCTTTACGTCTGTGTTTGGCAAAACCCTCTGGTAATGCTATCATCTAATTTTACTATATAGTATACCCTATTAGAGCATATCAAGGATCTTGAGGCTATGATGAATCTCAAGTCTGAGTTAGAGGATTCTTATGACTTGAGGATAGGATGTTATGCTTTGTAAGGAGGACGATAGACCCACTCCTAGAAATCTTGGTGTCCTAACTTAACTCAGCATCGTAACAATATTATCCTTGATTATTTTTATTTTCTTTGTTTTAATCTTTTTTCTTTTAGCATAAGATGCATCATGTAGGACTTTGAGCTCATTGTTGGGAAATTACTCTCGTGCTTAACTAAGGAGACCCGCTTATTATTAATTCCAATTAACATGAAATAATCCATTCCGAGTCAAGTACTGTATTCATCTTGTTCATGTTTAAAGACTGTCTTTCGAGAAACTCCTTGTTTTGGATTCTTATGTCAATTCATCTATTTTCCCCATGGATCCACATTGGCTGTAGTACGTCCACTGTTGGCCCTTTTGGTACGGCAGTAACCTAACCTAGAAGCGGGGGGGGGGGGGGGGGGGGGGTGAATAGGTTTTCTGAATTCTGAAACAAAAACTTAAACACAGAAAATTGTCACTTGAATGTTTGGTTAGTTGAGTGTGATAGAGAGTAGCAATGCGGAAGCAAATAAACAATCACACAAAGGACACAAGGAATTTATCCTGGTTCTGCGCTTCCCACATGGAAGTCCTACGTCCAGTCCCCAAGCAATCTCTTGGGATTTTACTAACCAAGGGTACAGTCCCCCTCAAGGATAATACAACACCCAGCACCCCAGCTAGGCTTCTTCTCTTTCCCGGGCAAGAAGGCAGCCCACTTCTCTTACAGGTAAGAAGCCAACCTCTTGGTACAAACCCCAGTGCGGTTCTGCTAGACTTAAACCTCTAGCTAGGTTCTACACTGTATACAGTCCTACAGCTGGATAGAAGTCTTTCTTATAGAAGAAAGAACAAAGTTGAGAGTTGGAACAAATGAAAACCAACTAAAAGAACTCTCAGCGAAAAAACTCTCTCCCCCAGATTACAAAGATGCACACAGAGAGAGTGAAGAGAGGAGAAGGAGCTTGAAGCTTGAGGGCTTCAGATGCTTGAACACTTCTTCTTGGCTGGGGCTCTTTCTCTCTTTTCATTTGAGTGTATGTGGCATTTAGGTTCTTCCTGGATGTACACTCTTTGAATGATCTTCAAGAAAAGCTCTGCCTTCTTCTTCAGCCTTGCTTCATCTTTTATATGAGATGCTTGAACAAATCCGTTGGAGTTCTAGCCGTTGCTCATCTTCTGATATTTTGTAGTCTACAAGGTCTGCAAGCATAGAATAGAGTGTTTAGATAAAAGAGTGTTTTTGTCAAAAATGTTCATACCTCTATGTTTCCTGTTGTCTCCCAGAAGTGGTAGGTAAGCCCCTTTTTGTCTAACAAGAGAGAAGAGATCTAGAGAGATAAAAAAAGATCTTCTATCAGAAATATATTTGACTTTTCACTAGATGCCAAAAATATTTTGAAATATAAAGAAATTGATGTTTAAGTGAATCCATATTTGAAGCGAATCTATGTTTCTCTTATGAAATCCATGTTTGAAGCGAATCGATGTTTCACTTATGAAATCGATGTGAGACCAAATCGATGTTTCACTTATGAAATCGATGTGAGACCAAATCGATGTTTCACTTATGAAATTGATGTGAGACCAAATCGATGTTTCAACAGAATCCATGTTTTCAATAGAATCGATGTGGCACTTTGTGAACTGAAATCCATGTATATTGAATAGACATCGATTTGACATTTCAGTGCAAATCACACAGCAATAATGTCATAAATTTATATTTATTAGAAAAACATGATATTTAATTTATTTAATATTTAATTAATCCTATGTTTTGTTATCACCAAATTATAAGGGTAAAACATAAGAGTGGTTCAACAATCTCCCCCTTTTTGGTGATGACAAAACTTATGAGAATTTTCTTGACAAAAATACTTAAAGCATAAAAATATAAAAAAATCACAGATAATGCATACTATGCATATTCTCCCCCTTTTTGTCACAAACCAAAAAGGAAGGATCTTACCATTCATTCTCTCCCCTTTTTTGTGAAAATTTCTTACCATTGAGGGGTTCAACAATGATTGGCATTAATGAATAACTCCCCCTTAGTCTGTGCTCCCCCTGAGTGAGAGACTTCACCTCAATGAGACTTGCAAGTAGTTTTTCGTAATAAAAAAATAAAAATAAATAATGACTACTCCCTCTTCAGATAAGAGTTGGATGAAGAGTTGGCAGTCATGTAGGTACCCAAATCTTCTTGGGTCCTTGATGGTTAGATGCATAAAAATATCCTTTCGGAATCCATAGTAGGTGCTTTGTTGAGTAGGTGTTTACAGTGTGTCCTAGTTTATTGCAATCAGAACAACAATGAATGTAATTTGTTTTGTAGTTCTTATTGGCTTTGAGATGATTGTTTAGAACACAATTTTTAGAAACTTTTTTCTTTTGATAAAGCTTGTTCATTTCAGGAGCCTTTTTCTAAGGCATTTTGGTTTCTTTTACAAATTTTGGCAAAGGATATTTTCCTAGAATTATGGTTTGTTTTCCTTTTTCCAAGGTATGTATCCAAGCCTATGTTTATTATTTCCAGATTTTGATCCTTTTAAGCAAGGGCTAAAGATGTTTTCCCTTTAGTTATTTTCTAACTGATTCTTTTAAGTAAAGATTTTCTTCAGTTAGAGTTTTTAATTTTTCTTCTAACTCTAACTTCTTATTGTTCTTATTTTTTAAATCTTCATTCAAGACATAAATGTTATCTTTACTGTCCTTTAATTGTTTTTCTAATTGCTCCATTTCGGATTTAAGATCTGAATTGGTGTTTTCTAAGCAAGTAGTGTTATTTTTCAGAATTTATAATTCTTTTACAACACCTTTATATTTTTCATAAAGTTCATTAAAGACTTCTTCTAAGTCTTCAGACTCTGACCCTGAATCAGTGCATGAATCAACAAATGGGTCAGAATGTACCTCATCTAGTCCTACCATGAGGGCTAGACTTTCCTGCTCCTTTTCTGAATTTGAGCTTGATGATTCTGAAGTTGTGGCCTCATCATTTTCCCAAGCACCCGCCATGGCTTTTCTTTTGAATTTCTTGTGCTTCTTTTTGGACTTTTCTGCTTGACCAGTCTTCTTTAGTCTTGGACAATCTAGTCTTAGATGTCCAGGTTTTTTGCATTCATAGCAGACTGGTTTTTTTTATTTTCTCTCTTTCTTTTGAATCCTTCTCGATCCATTTTTCTTCTTCTTGAAAATCTTCTGAAGTTTGGATAGAACTTCATCTACATCACTATCTTCAGATCCTGCAACTTTTGAGCTAGAAGAAGAAGAGGTGGAAGGAGCAGCTACGACTTTAAGAGCATTAGAATTTTTCTTGGATGAGCCTCCAGATAATCGCTCCATATTAATTTCATGTGCCATGAGGGAACCAATTAGCTTATCAATAGAAAACTTGGTTAGATCATGGGCTTCTTCAATAGCGGTGACCTTAGGGGTCCATGAAAGGGTTAAAGATCTAAGTATTTTTCTGATAGTTTCTTCATTAGAAAGATTTTTTCCAAGAGAGCTTAGACCTACTACTATGCTAGAAAATCTATTATACATTTGAGTAATGTTTTCGTTAGGAAGCATTTTAAACTGCTCATACTGCGAAACAAGAATGTCTATCCTAGTTTGTTTTACTTTATCTGTTCCTTCATAGGTTACTTGCAGTTTATCCCATATTTCTTTAGCAGATTTACAGGCAGATACTCTACTAAATTCTCTTTTAGATAAAGCACAAAATAAATAGTTCTTCGCTTTAAAGTATAAGGATAATTTACTTTTATCTGTTGTTGTATGGCAGTAGTGCTTGGAACAGGAACAATAACATAATCACCTACCTCGATTACCTGCCACAGATCAAAGTCTGTGCCTTGAATGAAGCATTCCATTCTCATCTTCCAATATTGGTAATCCTCTCCATCGAAGAATGGAGGTCTGGTGAATGATTGGCCTTCAGCAAATCCTTGCGCTGCCATGGATCTTCTTTAAGATCGTTGGATCTTCTTGATTGATCACAAAACCTCGCTTTGATACCACTTGTTGGCCCTTTTAGTACGGCAGCAACCTAACCTAGAGGGGGGGGGGGGTGAATAGGTTTTCGGAATTCTAAAACATAAACTTAAACACAGAAAATTGTCACTTGAATGTTTGGTTAGTTGAGTGTGATAGAGAGTAGCAATGCGAAAGAAAATAAACAATCACACAAAGGACACAAGGAATTTATCCTGGTTCGGCCCTTCCCACATGGAAGTCCTACGTCCAGTCCCCAAGCAATCTCTTGGGATTTTACTAACCAAGGGTACAGTCCCCCTCAAGGACAATACACAACACCCAGCACCCTAGTTGGTCTTCTTCTCTTTCACGAGCAGAAGGTAGCCCATTTCTCATACAGGTAAAGAAGCCAACCTCTTGGTACAAACCCCAGTGCGGTTCTGCTAGACTTAAACCCTAGGTAGGTTCTACACAGTATACAGTCCTACAGCTAGACAGAAGTCTTTCTTTATAAAAGAAAGAACAAAGCTGAGAGTTGGAACAAATGAAAACCAACTAAAAGAACTCTCAGCGAAAAGACTCTCTCCCCCAGATTACAAAGATGCACACAGAGAGAGTGAAGAGAGGAGAAGGAGCTTGAAGCTTGAGGGCTTCAGATGCTTGAACACTTCTTCTTGGCTCGGGCTCTTTCTCTCTTTTCTTTTGAGTGTATGTGGCGTTTAGGTTCTTCCTGGATGTACACTCTTTGAATGATCTTCAAGAAAAGCTCTATCTTCTTCTTCAGCCTTGCTTCATCTTTTATATGAGAGGCTTAAACAAATCCGTTGGAGTTCTAGCCGTTGCTCATCTTCTGATATTTTGTGGTCTACGAGGTCTGCAAGCATAGAATAGAGTGTTTAAATAAAAGAGTGTTTCTGTCAAAAAGATTCATACCTCTATGTTTCTTGTTGTCTCCCAGAAGTGGTAGGTATGCCACTTTTTGTCTGACAGGAGAGAAGAGATCTAGAGAGATAAAAAAAAGATCTTCTGTCAGAAATATATTTGACTTTTCACTAGATTCCAAAAACATTTTGAAATATAAAGAAATCGATGTTTAAGTGAAATTTATGTTTAAAGCAAATTCATGTTTAAGTGAAATCCATGTTTGAAGCGAATTCATCTTTCACTTATGAAATCCATATTTGAAGCGAATCCATGTTCGAAGCGAATCAATGTTTCACTTATGAAATCGATGTGACACTAAATCGATGTTTCACTTATGAAATCGATGTGAGACCAAATCGATGTTTCACTTATAAAATCGATGTGAGACCAATCGATGTTTCAACAGAATCCATGTCTTCAATAGAATCGATGTGGCACTATGTGAGCTGAAATAGATGTATATTGAATAGACATCGATTTGACTTTTCAATGCAAATCACATAGCAATAATGCCATAAATTTATATTTATTAGAAAAATATGATATTTAATTTGTTTAATATTTAATTATAAGTTTTTTTTATCACCAAAATATAAGGGTCAAAACATAAGAGTGGTTCAACATCCACAAGCTGGTAAATGCTCCCCAAGGGTGAAACCTGCCGGATTGTGTCTGTAGGTACTTCCCCGACGCTGGAAGCTGATCTTCCTCTCCTTTGTGCCCATGTGCACACCTTTTCTTTCGTCCAAACAAATGAGTTATCCCTTGAGGCTTTCTCTAAGCGGCTTCATTTTGAATTGAAGAACAACTCCTATCATATGTCGTTGAAGGCGTATCTCATCACACCTTGTTGTCTACTTTTCAGTCATTCCACTTCGTTCCACTCAATTCACTCCATTGCATTGCTTTAATTTCGTGTCTTTCCGCTCCATTTACTTGCAAAGCAGACGCCAAGGTGAGGCAGCTGTAGACATGCCATGTTTGACAACATATTGATTACATTTCATGTTATACTACAATGCCTCAAAGCGACACTCTCCAATTAACCATTTGAGTGAATTTCCTATTTTTCTAGATTTTTAGGAATCTTTCTAGGGCTTTCAGGGGTCCACTGTGCACAATTTATTCACGATAGACAAAGTGGTCATATTTTAGGAAGTTGATCCACATCGGGTCATACTATCATGTATTATCTTCCTATTCCGACTTTAATTCTTATTTATAATCGCGTCCGTCAGAGTCGTCGAGTTTAAGAATTCCCATTTTTAATTTATGGTAAATTCCAAAATTGTTTTTAGAAAGATTTTGTTGCTAAATAGAATCGCGTCCACTCAGGCCGCCGCATTTATGACCTTCCATTGTTTAAAAGATCGATTCTTTCAAATGCGCGACCACTCAGGTAATTGCGATTCAATATTTACATTTATTAATTTGGAAAGAATCCGATCAATATTAGAAGTGTCAAAAACGTGTCATACCATGTCGTTGTGATTTTCATACTTGCTATAATCGATGTTTGAAAAGGCCCAAGTCAAAGTAAGGAATGCTTTTAAATACGACGCTTTGGTCAGTCGTGATTTAGTTTAATAGGCTACCACTATGTCCGTAGCGATTTACCAATTTTACCCTATAAAGGACCCCCTAGGTCATTATTTTAAGAGAGTCCAAGTGCTAAGGCGAAGCCCTGCAGCATTGAAGAGACAAGCCCCGAGCTTGAAGAGAAGAACTTCCTCCCCTCAAGCTCTAATTCAAGTGTTCTTCAATTGGAGTTGTGCTTTCAAGCTCTCAAGTGCATTGGAGCAAGCTTGAGGAGACTTCTTCCTTTTCACCTCTTCATCCACTGCAGCACCAAGGTCTCCAATAGTTTTTTCTTACTCTCCTTTTGTTCTTTTAATTAATCTTTAGTGCATTCATCTCACTTCATCACAATCTTTCATACATCACTTCATCCACTCCACACCTACACACCTAGGGTTTTACACCACCTCCACAAGGTGTGTTCAAGCCCATGCATGCAAGTTCATCTCTTCTTCTATTGAATTTGATGTTGCACAACTTGGTCTAATAGTTTTCTTTCACTTGTTTGTTTAATCTTTTTTGCAAGGTAACCATCAAGCTAAAGTCTTCTTCGTTGACCAACCAGTTGGAGAAGTAAGAGTCAACCCACACATCACTCTCGCGATCTCAAGTGAAGGTAAGTAATCTCCGCCTTTAACTATCTCCTTTGGTATCCACGTGTACCTGGCAATCACACCTCCATTTAGTGCACATACGCACTCATTTCTTCCTCTTTCCCTTACATTCATATTTCATTTAAAAATAATATTTTTTTAATTATTCTTTGTGGCGTGATTAAGTGTGTTCACAAATTTGTAGACATGCCATTTTTTACAACATATTGAGTACATTTCATGTTATACTGCAATGCCTCAAAGTGGCTCTCCCCAATTAACCATTTGAGTGATTTTTTCTATTTTTTGGATTTTTTTAGGAATTTTTCTACGGCTTTCAGGGGTCCTCTGTGCATAGTTTATTCGCGACAGACACATTGGTTGGGTTTTAGGAACTTGATCAGCATTGGATCAAACTGTCGCGTATTATCTTCCTATTCCGACTTGAATTCTTATTTATAATCGCATCCATCAGAGTCGTCGCGTTTAAGAATTTCCATTTTTGATATATGGTAATTTCCAAAATCATTTTTAGAAAGATTTTGTTGCTAAATAGAATCAAGTCCACTTGGCCTGTCATGTTTCTAACGTTCCAATGTTTAAAGAACAATTCCCACAAAAAGATCGATTCTTTCAAATGTGCAACCACTCATGTCATCGCGATTCAGTGTTTCCATTTTTAATTTGGCAAGAATCTGATCAATATTGGAAGTGCCAAAATGCGACGTACAATGTTGTCGTGATTTTTATACCTACTATAATCGATGTTTGGAAAGGCCCAAGTCAAAATAAGGAATGCTTTTAAACGTACGCTTTGGTCGGTCGCGATTTACTTTAATAGGCAACCACTGTGTCCATCATGATTTACCAATTTTACCCCTATAAAAGGACCTCTGAGATCATTTTTTTAAGAGAAAAAAAAGTGTTAAGGCGAAGCCCTGCTGCATTGACGAGCCAAACCCCGAGCTTGAAGAGAAGAACTTCCTCCACTCAAGCTCTGCTTCAAGTGTTCTTCAATTGGAGTTGTGCTTTCAAGCTCTCATGTGCATTGGAGCAAACTTAAGGAGACTTCTTCCTTTTCACCTCTTCATCCACTACAGTGCCAAGCTCTCCAACAGAATTTTTTTACTCTCCCTTTGTTCTTTTAATTCATCTTTAGTGCATTCATCTCACTTCATCACAATCTTTCATACATCACTTCATTCACTCCACACCCACAAAATTAGGGGTTTTACACCACCTGCACAACGTGTGTTCAAGCCCATGCATGCAATTTCATCTCTTCTTCTGTTGAATTTGATGTTGCACAACTTGGTCTAATAGTTTTCTATCACTCGTTTGTTTAATATTTTTTGCAAGGTAAACATCAAGCTAAAGTCTTATTCGTCGGCGACCGGTTGGAGAAGTAAGAGTCAACCCACACATCACTCCTGTAATCTCGAGTGAAGATAAGTAATATTCACCTTTCACTCTCTCCTTCGATACCCACGTGTACCTAGCGATCACATCTCCATTTAGTGCACAAACACACTCCTTTCTTCCTCTTTCCCCTATATTCATATTTCATTTAAAAAAAAAATATTTTTCTTTTTTTATTATTTTTTGTAGTGTGATTAAGCGTGTTCACACGTATATGACGAAGTTCCACTTCGACTGACTGCGAGCAAAATTGTACATCCCATGTCTATGCTTCGACTGACTACAACCAAAACTGAACATCTGATGTTCATTTAAACATGATTTCAATATGGCTAGTCTGTCTATGAATTCTAAACATGAATCAAATGAATTGCAGCAAGAGAGCACTTAAGTTCATCAACAACCCAATGATATTATGATTTATGTCAGCATCAAAACAAATCAAGTTAATCATCATATTTATTTGATCATCAAAACACTGATTAGGATTATGGTTATTCATATAACCAAAACTCAACAAAGCACACATTGATTGGTGGCCAAGTGCACATCAATTGGTGACCAAGCACACATCGATTGGCAACCAAAGCACACATCGATTGATGGACAAGCACACATTCATGGGTGCCAAGCGCACATCGATTGGTGACTAAAGCACACATCGATTGGTTACTAAGCACACAATGATTGCTGACCTATGAAACGCCAGCCGATGTTCATAATAGTTCTCGACAACCAGGGGTCATCTATCGACAACCAAGTCTCTGTGAGAAACATGGTTCTAGATGAACAAACTCTAGCAGTAGCTGTTGACAACCTATTATAGTTTTCGACAACTAGAAGACTCAGCAGTTGAACATGTGAATAGCACAGGGCATTAATTAGGGCATCCTATTCTCAGACACACGCACTCCCACGTACATGTAAGGGCTAGGATAGGCCTATAAAAGGCATCCCTATATCTCATTTGGAAAAGAAGCCCACACAACTCCAAGAAAGGCTGTTGCAGCTGAAAAGGGCCTCTCCACTACTTTGCTCGAGTTCTAGAGGCTGCCAACTAGTGGATTCATCTGAAGAAGGAAGTCAAATTTGTCATCAAGGCTCGTGGGCTTGCTTCAGATTTTGCACCTTCATATCAGAAGGACTAAGGCTCAAGGAGAATTCAAAATCAAATTTCTCTACTCCGTTATCCTCCAACTATTCATATGTGCTTAAATTTCATACTCTCTAGTGCGTGTGGTGTGAATTGAACAATTTGTGTGTTCAATCTCATTATGT
This sequence comes from Colocasia esculenta, assembly GCA_014218235.1. Classification (NCBI taxonomy): domain Eukaryota; kingdom Viridiplantae; phylum Streptophyta; class Magnoliopsida; order Alismatales; family Araceae; genus Colocasia; species Colocasia esculenta. The sequence continues at coordinate 59,607,341 of CM024760.1, forward strand.
GTTCATGGTCTGAGAACCGTCTCATCTTAGGTCGTGATCACATGTGTGTGTGTGTTTCAAACTTGCTAGATAAGCATTTTTTAGTGTGTGTGTGGATGGTGGACGTAGGATACACTACTTGTGTAGTCTGAATAACCTTAAATTGTTGTGTTCACGTGGTTTGATCTCTTATGATAGATGCTTGTTAGGCACAATCTTTAAACTCTTGTCTACATCAACTGTAGGAATCAGATTTGTTTGGTGCCTTTAAATTGAGTAAAATTTAGTGAAATCTATTCAACCCCCTTCTATGTTTCCCTTGTAGCTACTGCACCCTTCAAAAATATCTTTATTTTTTTATTTTTTTAATGATGTCTAAATTCGACATTAGCTCTTCCTAAAAAAATATGTGAGATGGAAGATACACACACTTTCGCTACTGCAACAACAAATCAAGTTCAAACTATTAGTTAAGCGTCTTCATTCATTCCCCTTTCGTTAAAGACTACCCCATATCGGATATGGAATGAGAGGTTCGCATCGTGAAGATGGCTGCCCTTGGCTAGTGGTGTTGCTACAAGGCCATGTCTAGGAGAAGACGCAACCTTATGGGGAGAAAGAGAAGAAAATTTGGGGATAAGTATGACATAGGATTAACAAACATGTGGGTTTAGCTTCCTTCTATGGCACACACTTTAGAGATTTAATCTATTGTGCCTGAGGCTTTTGATTCCTTCTTCTTTCTCTCTTTTTCTTTTATTTATGATAGCTTAGGGAAGGGTGTTCGTGGACCCTAGGGTCAGGACTTGCCAGCCCTTACTTTACGTGTACCAGTATTGCTATTTTGGTGGTGGACTCAAGGGGTGGTGTTAGTAGACCCCAGGGTCTGCACATGGCAGCCCCTACTTTCTACATCCCTATATTACACCCTCTTATTTTTATCCTACACCTTGCTTAAGACTTTCTCTCATTAGGGTGTGCTTTTGGTTGATCGCCTCACCTAGACAACCTTTTGCCCCTACACTTCAACAGAGTTGGGAAGATAATAACGTTTGCATCTCCTAGGTATGGCCTAAATAGCGACAATGCTTACCAAAAGACCTAATATGGTTGTCGTGTGAGTGTGATGATCCTTGATTAGATTGGCCTTTAATGATCGGGGAAGGAATGTCCTACTCCTGGAACGAAGTTATTCCTACCTTGAGTGATGGAGAAGGGAACTTAACTTAAGACTGGCTCAACTAGTCTTCCACTATTGTTGTGAATAAGATGACTTTTTTTGAATTTTTTGTTCAAACAAATATTTGTATGATATTTGGTGCACAATGCAACTTTTATTGAAAGAATGGCCTACAAAAATCTTAAAACTTTGATTTTAGTTTATTCTAATTAGCTCATTGGTAGGAGATAGTGAAAAGGTGGTGGCAAGAATCATCTGAACACAATAGAGTAGAAGATTGAACTCTACATGAAAGTGAGGCTAAGAACCCCGAACAAGAAAAGGCTTACAAAGAAGAGAAAAAACGAGGGCTAAAGTCTCGAAAACAATGGGAGAAAGGGTCAAGGCCCTGAGCAGGTGGCTTAGGAGGAATCGTGTCAGTCCCAAGATTAGGTGGCATTGTAGGATGACATGATGGATGGACAAAGAAGGATGTAGAGGTTATGGAGGGAGAGGTGGAGAGGAACCGTGAGGAGCCAAATGATGATCAAGGGACTCAGGTGAAGAGGATAGAGAAGGATCATAAATGCCTAAAGGATAATCGAGAGGCTCAGGTGGATAGGATGAGAAAGGACCCTGAGATCCTAGAAGATGATCGGGTGGCTCAAGTAGAGAAAAATGAGAAAGATCCTGAGAACGCAGAAGATGATCAGACAACTCAGGTGGAGGAGGTAAATGAGGGTCTAGAGACCCTAGAAGAATTGAAGGGAAAGGATGTAGCAATGGCCCAGGGTCAGAAGATTGGGTGCTTCCTCTCAGTTGATGAAAAGACCTTAATATGAAGTTGACCGAAATGAGTAGTGAGGATAGCTCAGGGTTAGATGATGCCAAGTTACTGAGATGAATAGGCTTCTCATGGAACTTCGATCTCAGGTTCAGCCTCCTCCTTTTCTTGGCAGATGTTCTTTCATGACAATGTCGTTTGACCTTTGCCTTGATACACAGATGTTTCAGCTTGACATGTTGCCTTAAGTAATGACCCAATCTAGCAGACGACCTTGGTCTCCTTTGAAACCATAGAGTTCTCTCATCTGTGGTCATGACTACCATGTGTGTACTTGCTCCTTGGCCCTCATTTTGATACCCCACATTCATAGGCTCTCGAGGAGAATATGATATGAAGGGTAATTCCCTTGGTAGATACATAGGGCATGCACTAGGAATATCACGGGAATACATGGTTGAAATCACTTCTTTGGACCCATTGACATTGTAGACAGCCTCCTTGATGAGTGGACAACATCGGTCCATAGAAGCTTGATGGTGGGTACGAACAGAGTTAGATTAGGATCTTGACCTGAAAGTTTGGCCTGAAAATCAACTCCCTTCTCATATGTAGAGGGAAAACTCTTGGAAGTCTTGTGGGTGGCATTACGTTAACTGACTGACATGTTGAGGCATGTTGCAAAGGACTATTGGCGTGATCTTGAGTATTCTTGATGGCATAGAAACATGCCTCTGGTCGGGCTGAAATATGGCATGAAGAGCTTTTAGAACTGACTTGGATGCTCTTGGCAGCATGACTTCTTGCCCCTTGAGTGGTTGGAGTGCAGTACAGTGGACTTCGAAGGTAGCTTCGGATGAACTCAGTGGCACAGCATGTGGCCCCTTGCATGGCATGATCATCTTAGCATAATCCTAAGTCATGATTGGCAGAGTGACCATGTGCCCCTTGTCGGGTAGAGATATCAAGTCGAAAATCATAGATGTACTAGATAGTGTGGTCATCTGACTTTCTAGCATAAAATCCAACTAAGATAAGGCAGTTACAACATTGAGAGGTTATTCTAAGGGTTGCCATGACTTACCATTTAACATGGAGTTCATAGCCTCCTCGGCAGCAGTGTGTGGCAGCGTGGTACTTGTAGAGAACCCCTTCTTTTGACTAGTCATTTGCAATATAACTATGCGAGGGGTGATGATGGTATCTACGGCAGCATTTTCAACGAGCAGTGTAATGGCTACCGTCCTCACTTTAGATTTGACTAGCACCAGTGCTTGGGAACCCTTCTTGACAATCATCTCCTAAGGAGATAAAGACTCATCCTTCCCAAAAGTGCATGAGACAAGGACACAGATCGACATACGGTTGATGTAATTGTGAGGGTCAAAACACATGACCGAGACCAGGTTGTCCTTGATCGGCCTACCTTGTTCATGGGAAACAAATCCAAGGCATGCTTTTGGTAGTGCACACCCACTCCATTAGATGGTGACAATGGGTTGTGTAGTGGTTGCAGAGGGTTCTACAGATGTGGGGGGCTTAGCATGACATGATTGGGTGACGGCAAGGATAGGTTCAAACACGGAGAGCTCTTCTTCCAACTTAGAGGTAGGCGAGTCTGCCTTAGGCTCAAAAGTAGAAATCTCTTACTTTGACTCAAGGGCGAGTGGAGCTTGCTCAAACCTTGGTGTCGTGGTAGTGGTTTTCTTAGGAACATGTGGAAGTGTTGTGGAAATGGTATCGATGGGTAAAGATGGTGCAAACAGCCGGTCGGACACCAACACAATGCATTGCGTTGATGGCTTATTGTCATGGCGCTGGGCGGCATTAAAGGTTGATGTGATGGTGTTGGCCTAAGCAAGGGTTGGTGAAATGGATTGTTGGGGTGGTCATGGAGTGGTAAATGCACTTCGTGGGTAGGTAAAGATATGCCCCTGGTCTTGAGCCGATGAAGACAACTGTCCAGATTCTGGCGCTTGTTATCTTGACTATTGTGTTGACTATACATGTGGTCGCGACAACTATTCCATGGACGGTGCTGGAGATGGCTGCTGCCTTTGACTTTGCTCTCTTCTCTAAAAGATGAGTGTGTGCAAAGTGGCTCAATTTATCCAGTGTTCTTGTTCTAGATCATAGAATATGTCCCCAAACTCAAAACAATTCACAACCGTATGCCTCGGATGGAGATGGTATAGATAGTATTCTGAACGGTCCATGGAGGTGTCCCAACTTGGCTCTTATGAGGGGGGTCGTAATGTGATAATTGACATCAGATCTTCTTCTTCTTCTTCTTCTTATTCTCCTCCCTCCTTCGTTCCTGGCGGCGGTGCACGCACTCCTTTTCTCACTTTGCAGAAAAGACAAGAACATATTTATAGCTCCAACATATGACTTCGTACTATGGGATATGTGTACCCAAACCTTTAGGGTTTCGTTACTCGTGAAAATGTGCCATGTGTCCTACCTTGCACATACACATAAATCACATAGGATTAATGAGAAAATTATGAGAGAATTATATGTCATCATATTATTTGGCCAATCAATGCACTTAAGTAACCAATCGATAGGAGTAAGGCATTTTATATGAAACTTGATGCACTCGATGTTTAGGACAATCAATTCCTGAAAAGAAATACAGTCAATTGATATGAAATTTAAGGCAATCGATATGAGACCTAACAATCAATGTTTAAGACAATCGATTTCTGAAGAGAAAGATAGCCAATCGATATCCAAACTTCGGATGACAATGACCAAAATGTGACATCCAAAGTCACAACACTTCGACCGATAATGACCAAAACATGAATGATTGAAGTCAGAGCTTTGGCTGACGATGACCAAACCATGAATGGTAGAAGTCACAGCTTCGGTTGACGATGAACAAAACTTGAACAGTCGAAGTCACATCTTCAACTGACGATGACCAAATTGTAAGCGATCGAAGTCACAACATTGGCTGACGACAACCAAACTTCCATAATGAAGAACAAAAAAAGTCATAGCTTCGGTTGACGACAACCAAACCGTGACTGGTCAAATTCACAGCTTTAGCTAACGATGTTCACATTTTGGTCATCATCAACTGAAGCTGTGACTTCAAACGTTCATGGTTTGGTCATCGTCAGTCGAAGTTTTGCCTTCGACTGTTCACGATTTGGTTGTCGTCAGCTGAAACTATGACTTTGATCGATCATGTTTTCATTATTATCGGTCAAAGTGTTGTGACTTCGCATGTCTCGTTTTGGTCATTGTGAGATGAAGTTCTGATATTGATTGGCTATCTTTCTCTTCAAGAATCGATTATCTTAAACATCGATTATTATGTCTCATATCGATTGCCTTAAGTTTCATATCGATTGCCTGTCTTTATCTTCATGAATCGATTATCTTAAACATCGATTGTTATGTCTCATATTGATTGCCTTAAGTTTTATATCAATTGCATGTGTTTCTTTTCAAGAATCGATTGTCTTAAACATCGATTGCTTCAAGTTTCATATAAAATGCCTGACTCCTATCGATTGGTTACTTAAGTGCATCGATTGGCCAAATAATATGATGATGTCACATCCCAAAGCATGGCAACAAAAGAATTTATTTGATTGTTGAGACATGAACAGTCGGCAAAATAAGCCTTTATCGAGCAATCACATATAACACAACTATTTGTGCTCATAATAAAACTCAAACTCTTTATTTCATTTCAATAATAAGGACTAGTACATGCTCAATTCCAAGATGAACTACAGGACTAAGACTCAATAAAAAGGGAAATTACATAGCATCATACACCTACTACATTATTGATTTATTCCTCTCATACTCATCTATAGAACTTTGACACTAAGATAACAAGACTTCGATGTGAGCACTCTTCACTCTTGTTCATCCCCAGTGTAGTCTTGGTTCTCTATGTCTTCCATATCCTGTTCTCCTGAAATGTTGGAATGTAGGTAATGATCGCACTCGCCCAGTAGGATGTACATCTTCCAGCAATGACCTAAGTATTTAACAGTTTAAAGACTAGAAGGTATGAACATGATATGTACAATGCAATTGAAACGATGGTAATAATACGTGAATAGTGTATAGTGCAAGATAGTATGATCAAGGGAGATAATCATCAGTCTAACAAGCAGATTGTATTCAAGATCTTCAGCTAGAGTGAACAATGAACTAGCAAGATGGTAACGAGCAAGAACAAGATGGCATGTAACGAGATTGGCCATTTCACTAGCAAGGAATAAGCATGCACGAGCAAAAACTTTTAACTTGTAACAATAATCATAAACGAAGACAATAATGTGCACTAAGGATCTATGACATCTTGGAATGCACACTAGGCCACGTGTATGTGGTTTTTGTATCTAACATTCAACACGTAAGTACTCCAAGCATAGATGCAATGCCAGTAATCATTATACCCCATGGTTAACAATATATTTATGACTCTCTGTCATTGGAGCTAGACTGGAGCCCTTGAACACTCGTCGTGCCCAATCCAGCATCTCAAGTAATTTAAATGTAGATACCCACAATCAAGTATGGCTGTTTAATAAGAGTTCAATAATGTCAAGATGGTTAAGGGAATAGTTCAAGAGTTCAATCCAGCAGCATAACGACATATTTTCAATTTAGTCCAATCACTTATTATTAACCTAGTCTTATGTTCAATAGAGGTGTACTCCAGAATCAAGATGAGAAGAAAAAGATCGCATCAAGAATGCCAAGAGAAGAGAGATACGTGCACACTAACTTTTGGGTACTTACATTGGTACAACCTGCTCGTCGGCCATGTGGGAATCCATGGTCAGAGGAGACTTACAGAGGCCTTGGTCAAATGGTCACTAGTCCGACAGAAGGAATATCTGACAGAGAGTTCACCACAAGCCAAGAAGGGGCTTTCCGATCGTGTTAAAGTGGATATGCATGCCGCGCGTGAGATTCGCTCAAGTGCGTGTGGGAATCCAATTATGGAAACTTCATTTTTGAAAACTCCATATATGGCAAGTATCATGAGTACTAAAACATGTGTGACCAATTGTAGAAAGTTTGATAACAATGCAAGAAGTGGATAATCGGAAGGTAGAGAGCATGATCATTAATCTTAAGATCACTTAAACACCATGTAAACATGTTTTAATATTTATATGGGTTCATATATGCATGATATCAATAAGTAACTTTGTATGGGAGAAGACAGGGCATGAAAATGATGCAAAATGGGCCAAACAGGGCTGAATTGCCCAATGTGGTCAGAAGGCGATAAGGATGATGTCGCCTTCAAGAACGCGACTAGATGGCTGTTGCCTTCTAATCAATGCAGGCGACAGCCTTCTTGTCACTTTCTGAAGGTGATAGGTCGACACGTCGTCTTCCTATTTCCAATGCAGGGGTGCTTTATGGGGGGGGCTCCTATTCTGAATCAAACTAGGTTTGATACATATGGGCAATAAAAATCATAACTAATGCTAGGGTGATCCAAATCAGATGAAATCACCTCTGTTAGTTAGAGGACTTCCTATACATTGTACAGTAACAAGTAATCGAGAAACAAAGGTCATTTGACTGGGTAATAAGATGTATTGTGACGGTGTATGTGAATTAGACACAGTACTCGTGCTAGGGCTAATACTCTCTGTAATGATAAATTTGGGAAACTAGTGCCAAATGAAACTAGACTCATAGGGTAACAAGTTCTATGTTGAATGCTCGGTCTAAAAATGACTCCATAGAAAGGTATAGAACTTGTAAGATAGGACAGTGTTTAATCAAGATAGCACAACGCTATGATCATACCAGGGTCCTGTTTGACTGACCATCTATTTGTGTGTGGTAAGCTGAACTTAGCCTTAACTCCATGGCTAGTGCTCTTTGAAAGTTCCACCAAAAGTGCGAAGTAAACTACGGAACTCTATCTGAGACAATAGAGACTGAGGTTCCGTGCAACTGAATCCCTCTATCCACGAACAATCTAGCAAGTTTTTCCATTGACCAAGCTGATCTGACTTATATGAATCATGTTGTCTTCATCAAATGGTGGACAATCACCCACACACTGTCATGACCGTACGAGGTAAACTGGCAACAAAGTTGATGGTGATGTGTTCCCACTTCCACACCGAAATGCGTAATAACTGAAGATCACCACCAAGACGCTGGTGCTCTACCTTCACCTACTGACAGATAAGGCAATGAGCGACAACCTCAGCTACATCTCTCTTCATCCTGGGCCACCAAAAGAGTCCCCTCAAGTCGTGGTACATCTTGGTGGAGAAAGGATGAATAGAGTACCTCGACCGATGTACCTCAGCTAAAGGCTCTTGCCTGATATCTACTGGAATGTACAGTCTACCTCTGAATCTGACCTCGCTATCCTCGTCTAACTCTACCTCTGGCACCTGCAAGATCTCTACTATGTCTAAATCTGCACTGTGAGCCTTTATCACTTGCTAGTACATGGCTAGTCAAACGGTCAAATTGATCAGCACTTCTCTGCCTCTAAGTCTCGACGGAAGGAACATTCCCTGAACAGCATCTTCCAACAACCTCTAGTGTCTAACCAACAAAGAACTCAAGTGGGTTCTTTTGCTCTAAGCGTTAGCTATGACATTAGCCTTTTCTGGGTGATAGGAAAGAGTAAAGTTGTAGTCCTTCAGGTATTCGAACCACCTGCACTGCCTCAGATTCAGATCCCTCTGAGTGAAGGCATAATGTAAACTCCTGTGCTCCGTGAACACCACAAACACCTCACCATACAAGTAATGTCTCCACAACCTCAAGGGAAACGCGACTGCTGCAAGCTTCAAGTCGTGAGTAGATAGTCATTTTCATGCTTCTTCAATGTCTAGAAGCATAAGCGACTACCCCCCCATGCTTCATCAACACAGCACCAAGACCGGTCCCTGAACCCTCCGTGTAAATGACAAAGCCACCACTACCAGACGACCAAACAAGGATCGGGGCCGAAGTCAACCTGCACTTTAGCTCTTGGAAACTCTGCTCACACTCTGTCATCCACACAAACATTGTCTCACACCTAGTCAACCTTGTCAGCGGCTTTGCAACTCTAGCAAAATCCTAAATGAACCTCCTGTAGTATCCTTCCAACCCCAGAAAATTGCGCACCTCTGCAAGTGTAGTGGGCTGGCCCCAAGAAACCACTGCCTCGTCTTTGGCAAGATCCACTGCCAGCCCTATACTTGATACCACATGTCCAAGAAAGTGCTCCTCCTTTAGCCAAAAATCACATTTTCTGAATTTGGCTTAAAGGTCGTGACTCCGCATTGCCTCCAACACAAGTCTTACGTACACCTTGTGCTCCTCCACTGTCGCTAAGTACACCAGATGTCATCCATGAACACTACTACAAATCTGTCCAAGTACACTCGAACACACTGTGCATCATCTCCATGAAGTTGTGGTGCATTCATGAGCCTAAAATGTATCACGACAAACTCGAAGTGGCCTAGCAGGTACGAAAGGCTGTTCTGGCAATGTTTGACTCCCTAATCCTCAGCTGTAGTAACTTGACCTCAAATTTATCTTCGAGAATACTGATGCAGACTGCAACTGGTCGAACAAATCATAGATCTTGGGAACATATACTTATTCTTTACGGTAACATTTTTCAGTTGTCGATAGTCGATGCACAACTTGAGACTGCCATCCTTCTCCTCACAAACAAGACTGGTGCATCCAAGATGAACGGCTCGGATGAATGAAGCCCTTCTCGAGTAGCTCCTCGATTTGGCACTTTAACTCTTGTAGCTCTTCCAACGCAATCTTGTACGGTGCCTTGGACATAGGCATCATCCCCAAAAACAACTCAAAGGAGAATCTACCTCCTGCTCTGGCGGAAAACCAGGTAGATCCTTCGGAAACACATCAACATAATCACAAAGAATAGGCTCATCCAAAAAAGACAACTCGTCAGAATCTGAGAAACTCACAGAAGCAAGATATGCCACACAACCATCTCAGATCAGGCGTCGAGCTCTACAAAAAGAAACAAAGGGTCAGTGGTTAGACTGGTACCTCAAAAGCAAAGCACAGGGTGTAATCACAGGGATTGTACCCCCCTCAACACAGACATGAATATCAATATGATTCATGGAAAATAGGATGTGATCGCCACCTAGCAAGTCGCCTAAGAATGAAAATAAGATGATGGCTGACTTAAACTAGGAAAAGGAGAGAGAACAGGAGTCGACCTGGTGTCGCGGTCGCCATGAGCGCTGCGATAGACTGATGTCGCGTCGGCTTTCGTCGACGCGTCTATGGTCGCGTCACCCTCGGCCGTCGCGTTCTCTGAATGCGAGAGAATAGGATATGGACCTTCTTCTCGTCCTCCAGCCGGCCCGGAGACCAGAGCTTCTCGTAGACTTCACCTGTTTGCCTGCCAACCAAAGAAAATCACAACAAAAAACACCCTATTAGAATACGTGAAGCATAGTATCTATTCTAAAAACGGAGGGAAATGGGAGATCATGGCGGGAACGCACCTGGGGTGGTTTTGAACCCCTATGGATATGGAAAAAAAAAACTTGGGTAGATAGGGAAGTGCTCTATCTAAAAATAACGCAAAAATGCATGTAGAAATAAGAGGAGAGAAAGGGGAAGAAAATGAGCCCCATTGGGGCGACCCCTGGCGTGAGTGCGGCTCCAAGGATGTGCAAGAGCTCCAGAAGATCGTCGGGGTCGCCCTCTTCACATTCCGTGCTCCATTAATGGTGGAAGGAGTGGCTTTTGTGGAGTGGAAGGTCAAGGGAATGGCCAAATGAGTGGCTGCGGTGCTAAGTATGGGTCAGAGGAGATTTCGGCAGCCCTTCGGGGTGTAATGAGGCCCTCCCTCATCCTTGAGGAGGGCCTTGTTTATATAGAGCTTGGGATCAGAATTATTGATATTATCCCTTCAAAAATGATTCAGAATTAAAATGGGAGATAAAAGCCTATTAAATCGGATAGAGAGTCTTAGGGATCCTTAGGAGAGTCCCTAGGGCTAGGATCCTGCCCCAAGGGGTAGGGATAATCCTTAGGATTAAGTTGAGTTCAAAGGAGGATAAATAGGAGGTAGTTAAGGAGGCCAGAGGATTCGGTCATTGTCGCGACGTATCGTAGGGTCGCGACGGCACGGGCGGACGCGACAGAACGGCCCACGTGCATGGATAATGCATGGGCTATCGTAGCTGTCTGCGCTATCGCGACTAGAAACGCGGCGCCACGAGGCGTCGCGACAATGAATCCGGATTATTTGAAAATTATCAGCCAACTATATGATAAGACAAGATTTATATGCCCCAAGGACTCTCTTAAGTGATAAATTTTGGGATTTCAAGGCATTTTAATGACTTAAAGGGCTCAAAACAAGGCAAATGATGGCTCAAGGTGAGTGACCAATTAGGGGCCCACTAAGGTAACAAGAAAAAGGTTCAACCTATTAGTCAAAACCGGGTGTCTACAGATTGCCCCTCCTTGGCTTCCTCTTTGCAGGGGAGTGAAGTGGAAGTGGAGTGGAGATGTCACGAAGTGATAGCGGAACAGGGATGACGCAAGTGGACTGAAAAGTGGAAGCCAAGGTAAAGAGACACCCAACCTTAATTAACAGGAAATTGGAATCTTTGTGAAAGCCCCGGGTTGATTGTTCGGGTAGAATGCAAAGAAGAGCACAAGTCTGGACGAGGGATAAAAGAAGAGGACGATCAACCCCTCGATTGAGAGGTACCCTAGCCGATTGGCCTGCAGGTTTCGTTTTGGAATGACATGTGCGTGCCAGGCAGGTACTCATGACTCTGTCTGCGAGCGGTTCGCAACCAAAATGGATCAAAGGAGTAGGATGAATAATTGGATCAGGAATCCAGACAGTGAAATTCTTGTCAATCTGACGGGAACAACTGACTCGGAGGCAAACCTTCCGATTCGGAGTGGAATTGGATTTCTTGTTTGGAATTTGAAGGATGATTGGGCACTCAACAAGAGCTCATCAATGGTCAAGAATGAGTCAGGAAGCTCAAAGTCCTACATGATGCATGATGGGCTAAAATAAAAAGAAATCATCAAATCAATATGCAAAAAAAGAGAAGAAATAGAAAATAGATCAAGGATATTGCTAAGTCAAGTAAGAACGGGTCAAGAGACTACCCACAACCACAGTGTGGGCCTGAATCTATCGTCCCCGTGCTTAACCAACTCAACGGCCTATCCAACGATTAACAATGTGCACCTAGATTATCATCATTCTGATAAAGGGGAACTCAAATCACAGAACACATTGAGAACCAGCCGGTCCTTGAAAAGATATAATAGATAGAATACCATATAGTAATGCGAGGAATAGGGAAAGAGATACAATACCTGTCTTACCTGTGACGAAATCTTTCTTGATTTTCTGAATTTTTGATTTTTTTTTAATAAAACAAACACAATGAGATAATAAACATAACAATTATAAACAATCAAAAAACATATATACATAGCTCAGAAGTGAAAACAACCCTCAGGTAGAGAGGCGACATCCGGAACGACCACGACAAGGTCGCGTCGCAGCGCCCTGTCGCGACATGGTCGCGTCAGATCGCGGCGTCGCGACTCGGACAGAGCTCGGAAAGACCAGGAAACCAGAGTTCACCCTTATCCTAAGACACCTAGACTAACACTAGGACTCCTAAACCTCTTCTAATCTTATCCTAACACCTAGGTTCGGGATTAGAGTGGGTTTCTAACTCTTAAGACTCTATAAATAGGGGATTGGAGGTGCTAATCCCGTAGCTAACCCCTGGCATCCTCTGCTCTTCAAGTTCAGCTCTCTCTCTTCCCTTGCAACCATGAAGAGGAATTATTCAGCTTTTGCAGAGGATATACCTGCTTACTCCGTCCCAAAAGATGCTAGGGAGACGTACGCCGATCTGAAGCAACTCTCCGCTATCCCGGGACACATCTACACACGCCCGGAGCTCCAAGTAAGTGGCTTTTCTCTTCCTGAAAATCTGAACTTTTCTGCACTATTCTGTTTTGCTCTGTTTTGCTCCTCTCTTTTCTCCCTATTTTCCTCCGTTCTTCATGTCTCTTCTTCTATCTCAGATCCTCCCTGGCCAACGACGATTCTCAAAGATGCCATGGCTGGTACCCATGCTCGAGCTGCTGCCGCCCACGTGTATTGGTCACTTGAAGGAGTGGGGGCTGTCCACTGTCTTTATACTGGCCAAAAACTACAACAATTAGTACATGTATGGGAAAGTGTCACAGCCATGGTGGAGCTATGGCACCCTCAAACCAACTCATTCATCTTCCCAGAATTCGAAGCGACGATCCTTTTGGAAGAGTTGGAGATCATGCTTGGCCTCCCACGCTATCAAAGAGGCGAAGAATTTGCAATCTCCTACACCGTGGAGCAGATCAACTCATGGAGCATTTTGGAAATATTACCACGAAGAAGAATGATCTTTATTCCATGACTAGCGGCATGCACGTCCACCTCCTTCCAATCGCGCAGTGGATTACTTCCCAGGCAAGCGGAAAACCACGAACTACACTGCCATCGCCAAGGCCGCCGCCATATGCATTGCGGCGTCATACTCTTCCCGAAGCCGACGGTGCCATCTCCTTTGGCAATCTTAGCATCATTGACTCCATCTCCAAAGGTATGAAAATTGGGCAAGCTGCCTTGGGTTTTCTATATGCTGGCCTGACCTCTGCAGCACTCGGGGGTCCTTTCTGTGGATCGTCGTCGCCCTTGAGCTGTGGATGGGGATGCACATCCAATTCCGGACGGTCGAGGACCTGACCACGGAATGCAAGACAATGCGGAATCACCCGCTGGCATATGTGGGCGGATGACTTCACATGGGCACTCGGGCATGGTGCAAAACGGCTCAAGTGAAGGGCATACAAGCATGGCGCCAATACCTCCGAAGTCTAACCGTGGCGGATTTTAACATGCGCCCTCGATTCATGCACGGCCGGACAATCCCCTTCCCCCAACGTGCTGGGCTTGCCTTGAGGCTGCTGGGCAACGGGGCGCTCGCTTCCTACAACCCGAACCGCTGCCACCTCCAATGCGGTGCGGCTCGCACGGTGGTTCCCCTTCTACTATCACACTTCCCACCTATCCAGAGAGGAAGAGGGGCGACGCACAGGACGAGTGCGACATGCGTAGCGCCGTCGTCCACTAGGAGCATGTGCCATGAGCACGATTCAAGCCGAGGTGGAGGAAGATGACGACATGACCAAGGAATACGTTGAAGCCTTGAAGAAACTTTACCCAGTGGGAGGGAACATTTGATTCGATTTGATTTGATTTGAATTGTAGACCAGATGATAGTTAAAAAGGATTCGAAGGATTGTTTGATTTTTTAGAATGAATTAGAGCATGTAACAGACTTTATATATTGAATGAAATAGAATGAAGTTTTCTGCCAACGGAAAGGGCTCTATTGATGACGCGACAGCCAGAGATGTCGCCTTAATGTCGCGGCTGAGCGGAGTGTCATGACACTGTCGCGGCAGCCCACTGGGTCGTGACATGAACGCAACTGCCCGTTGTGTCGCGTCATGAACCGATCGATTCAAAAACAAACGGCCCCCCTTTCCTTCTTCTTTTCCGGTTTTTCAAAAACCCAAACTTCCAAACTCTCGAAATTCTTCTTCAACCCCTTTTGCATTCCGACCTCCTTGCTAGCCAGACTACCTACTCCAAGACAACCTTAGCGCAATGGAAGGAGGAAAGGACACCGGCGGAGATTCATCACCAAGGAAACGCCAAGCGGAGCGTCAGAGCTCACGACAGTGGATGAAGGAGTTTCCAGCCGAGGAGGAGGTGCTCGAGGTCGAGATGGAAGAAGAGGAGGAGGAGAAGATGGCTCCGGTCGCGAATGTGGAAGAGGAACGGAAGATACGAGCCAAAGCCATGAAATCGGTAAGTAACTTTCCTTGAAAACCTTGAATGATAGTGGGGAAGAAGTAGACGGAGCCCTTGGAGGGCGAATGTAGGGCGAAACGCCCATGAAAACGAGGATCAATCAAAGAGGGCTCCGGCCGGTTTGATTCTGAGAACGCGTCAGTACGACCCGCCGCGACATGGTGTCGCGGCGGGGCGGGGCGTCGCGACAGTGTCGCGACGTCTAGGGCAGACGCGACCTTATCGCGGCCTAAGAGGGTGACGCGTAATGTCGCGGTGTCCCGCGCCGTCGCGAATTTTGCAGGGTGAGATGAGGCTCGAGTGTCATGGACACTGGTGCTGGTTGCTTTCCTAGCCCCCCCCCCTTTCCAGCGAGAGCCGGTAGAGGAGATGGGGTTTGGAGATTTTCAGGATTGAGAGGATGAGGGTGGATCCGGCCCTCACACAGGCCCTGCGGAGCAGTGGGACACAGTGGCGAGTGCCTTTGCACTCCCATGGGGGCACATGATCCCCAGCTTGGAGGATGTGAGCCGGATCACAGGGCTCAGAGTCTACGGGCGGGCAGTGAGCGGTTACATCTATCCCTGCTATCATGACCTAGCCGAGCGCCTCCTAGACCTCCCAGTAGAGCGTAGGTCCTCCCTAGTGCCTAGGGTAGCATTGCAGGAGAGTCTGGGCTTGTACGAGGCGGGGAAGAACGCAGGGGAGAGTGAGGATGAGTACCTGGCGAGGTTAGCTAGGGTCAGCCGGAGGGAGCTTGCGAGCGAGCCCGGGCCGCAGGCGGACTTGGACTTGCGCCGCTTTCTCGTTCTCTTTCTTGGTAGACTCTTATTTGCCACGAGAGGCGACGCAGTCCACTGCCGCTTTCTGCCCTTGCTAGAGGACCTAGGTGAGGTAGGGGGGTATGCTTGGGGAGCAGCCTTCTTAGCGTACCAGTTCGACAGTTTGAGCGCCTCCGAGCGGCAAACGTCTACGAGCGGCTTCTACCCCTTCCTTCAGGTACACCTTCCCTTCTGACTCTCTTTGGATCTAAACATCATTTTGCTTAAATTGCCAACTAATTTGTCTTTCATCTTGCAGGTTTGGGCCTATCTACACCTCCCAGCCCTGGGGAGAGGGGATCTCACACGGCCGGGCCTCGTGCCTATTGCACGCCGTTGGGACTCTCGCCGAGACACCCGCCACCTGGTTGATCAGCTGGAGCGCTTACAGGAGGCCATCGACAGCTACCCTTATCTGGATGTAAGTATCCTTTTAATCCTTGCTTTTGCTTAAATTATCTGCTCGATTCCTGCTTTAATGACTGACTAGATTTGCTCCTTCTTTGCAGATGGTTTGGCAGCCATATCTGGGGGAGGGTGACGAGGGACAACCTTGGTTGGCGCGGGCCCGCCCCTACTTCGGTAGGTCGGTGTGGTTGCATGCGCTGAACCTTGTGCTACCTCTGAACCTATTCTTGACCCAGCGCTCCCTGGGCCTCAGACAGAGTGTCGTGGAGTTCCCCGTCCGGGACCGGTTTCGCCGGCCGGGTCGGAGCTTTCGGGGACTTCACGATACGACAAACTGGCGGGAGCGGCGCGCGAGCAGATCGAGAACTGGGAGCGGAAAGGCAAGGGGGTCAATCGGACGCGATCACTGACGATGCCTACCTCCAGGCGTACGCCTTGAATACGGTGGAAGGTATACAAGAGTGTCCGACACCAGGTAAAACTTCTAAAGTATGGCTCAAAGAATTCAGGTTTAATGATTAGAACTGATGATTTGGCAATTCTTGCAGGTGGACGTGACTGGTGAGATCGCATCGCTCCGAGCCTTGCTCCAGTCGGCGGTGCAAGATCGGGAGGCAGCCCAGAGGCAGACGGCAGAGCTGTAAGTACTGTGTTCACTTTCAGCCCCTTTGAATTAAGCAAAATTTTTTTGAAACTGACATGTCTTTTTGTGCAGCGGAGTGAGCTGGAAGAGTGGGGGTGCCGGAGCAGGCGATGCTTCCTCCTCTCAGAGTGCAGGGGGCTCTCCATCGCTCATGGAGGCCCGGCTAGCCGGAGCGGTGCTGAGAGCCGAGGAGGCTCAGAGGCACCTGGAGGAGCGGGTAAGTACATTCAAAGATTTGATTTGAACATTTTCAAATGATGCTGAATGATTGCTTGTTGTGCAGGAGAGAGACTTAGAGCTCGCTCATGAGCATGCCATGGAGCTGTAGGGTGAGAGGGATCAATTGCGCATCCGGGCGGAGGCAGCTGAGGCGCAGATGGCGGAGATGACAAGGGAGCTGGCGACGCTGCAGGTGCAGAGGCCGCCCGGAGACCAGGAGGAGGTCACCCGACTGCGTGCGGAGCTGCTGGCACAGCAGACGCTGGCGCGGAGCCTTCAGCAGATCGTGACGGACATAGGCCGTTCACGCAGTCGGAGCCGGAGCGGCGCGAGTGTCAGAAGGGCGACCGGCGCCTCCGTCAGACAGTATCTAAAGGCTCCTCTAGCAGACGGAGGAACGAGTAGGAGGAGAGGCACTGTCAGGGTGAGGGTAGCACCCATGATGGCAGAGGGGGTGGCGAGATGCTACCATCTCCGGATAGGAGAGAGGGGTCCAGGGAGAGTGGCGGTGGACAGTGAGGAGACTTGTGAGCCACCTCCCCTTCATCTATGTACATTTTGTTCATATCTTAGTCCAGTTTTATTTTTTGTCAATATTTATGATAAATGAATGGTTTGCGATTGACACGAGTGAGAGGCGAGTTTCAAACAAGCGAGAGAGGAAGGGAGTCTTGAGTGTGATATTGTACTCTGCCTTTGAAATGTCTGTTCCTGCACACACTTAGAAGAACAAGTTTGATCCGTTCTTAGGCTCAGCCCCTTGCACAAAATGATAAAAGCTAACTCCGTAATTTGTCAAGGGTCGAGCCTTATTAAATGGGCGAAAAGACAATGAAAATAAAACATGCTAAAGAAAAGCAATATGTACACACGTTTTTTTGGATTTTGGAAATCTTTTGATTTTTTTTGGATTTTTGAAATTTTGACGATTTTTTTGGTTTTTAGGGATCTTTTGATTTTTTTTGGATTTTTGAAATTTTGATTTTTTTTTGGGTTTTGGGATCTTTTGATTTTTTTTATTTGAAATTCTGATTTTTTTTTTTTTTGGATTTTGGGGATCTCTGATTTTTTTTATTTGTTTTTGAAATTTCTTTTGATAACAACAATTCCTAATCTTGAGCGATTAACCTTAAGTCTTGCCTCCATCTCATTTTGGCGAGTAAGATTTACGTGCAACGCATATTCATCTTAGGTTTGCTAAGATTTCTTGCCCCTGTGACATCAATGTTCCAACATAGACCAAGCGTAGGGATTTCTTTGGTCATTTTAGGAAGAATAGGAAGAATATAAATGTGATAAGACTTAATCTCGGGTCGGGGTTACTGACTTGTAAGACTTGCAACGAGTATGCCACATGTGAGATTCATCTGTTGTCCAGGGACTTTAGAGCCACAATATTTCTCTTTGAATGGGGCATGCGTGCGACCGGGCTCAAGGGCGTCCCACGGGGAACTGTACTGCCACTCTTTAACATGCCCCTTCGTTTTATCATTTCGGCACCTTTCTGTGCTACATACTTTTCTCTTTTTCTTAGAACTGACTGTCCCTCTTTGAGACTTTAAACACATGGTTTACACTGTTGCAAGTTTACAGGCTAGCCTCCCCCTTGCCCCTAGACCTTGTCCGAGTAGGGAGAGAATTGACCTTTGCTTCCCTGAGCGAGGGCTAAGCGAAAACACCATACATGAAGAGGCAATGACCTTAGGTCACCGTGTTGAGCATGTGATTGCACATAAATATTATTCTGCCAATAGGAGAGGGAGCGAGACACTTGGCAAATGGCTACCTGTCAATCGGTGTTGTTATCAAAAGACTGATTATCAGGGGTAGAATCTTTTAAGATATAATCCATTCCATGGATGAGAGAGTTCATCGCCATCGACATTAACTAACCTATACGCGTTCCCCGGGCACACTTCTTTAACGACGTACGACCCTTCCCAGTTTGCGGACAATTTTGACCTTGGACCTCCAGGTTTTATGAAAATTCGCTTCAAAACTATGTCTCCTTCTTGAAACTTACGCTCAATTACTTTCTTTTGAAAAGATCTTGAGAGTCTATTTTGATATGAAAGCACGTGATCGGCTGCAGCTAGACGCCATTCTTCTAAGAGTTCTAGTTGTGTAAGCAAGCCTCCCGATGTTCATCGGGATTAAGTTCTTTGTCCAACTGAATTCTTAGCGAAGGGATGAGGATTTCGTGTGGACATACCGCTTCCATTCCGTATTTAAGTGAAAAAGGAGTTTGCCCCGTGGGCGTTCGTACGGAGGTGCTAGGCCCACAGAGCCTCAATTAGCTTTTCTGGCCAGTCAGCGAATTTATTAGACTCACAAGTTTTCTTTAGAATTTTCAAAAGTGTTTTATTTGTAGCTTCGGCCTGGCCGTTGCCCTGTGGATAATAAGGAGACGAATGATGCAAAGAAATGTTGAACTTCTTACAGAGATCTTGAAGGTCTTGTGATATGAACTGAGGTCCATTGTCGGTGACGAGGCTGCCAGGTACTCCAAACCGCGCAATGATGTTCTTCATGATGAATCTGCACACGGTCGAACCTTTGATTTCTGCAAATGCTTCTGCTTCAGCCATTGGTGAAATACTCAGTAGCAGTGAGGATGAAGGATTTTTGTTTTATCTGAGCATTAGGATCACCAGGGGCCCGATGATATCAAAGGCCCACATGGAGAAAGGCCAAGGAGAAGATAGTGGATGTAAAGAGGAAGAGGGGGCATGGATTTTATCGGCATGGATTTGGCATTTGACACACCTACGAACGTAGGCGGCGCAGTCCTCTTCTAAGGTTGGCCAGTAGTAGCCCTGCCTAAGGATCTTTTTGGCTAACATCTGACCGTTCACATGCCCTCCGCATTCACCGGAGTGGGATCCTTCCACTATCTTCCAAGCCTCTTCATCGGTCACACATCTAAGGAGCATGCCATTTAGAGCGCGTCTGTAAAGAACTTCACCCACGAGGGTATACTTTAATGCCGCTCTACGGATAGCTCGCCTATCTTCTGCTTCAGCTTCTTCCGGGAGGGTACCGTCTCTGCAAAATTGCTCGATCTCATGGTACCACGGCCTTTCTTCTTCCATCAATTCTCCTAATTCAACAAGCAACAACTCCTTCGCTTCTTTCTTCTCTGCCTTCAGAACTAGGGAGCTCCTAAGGTTTGAGAACCAAGGATCCTGAGTTGAGGGAGCTTCTAACCTCTGAACAGTGATAGTCTCTGCACTACGGCTGAGAGGGAAGGAGAGAGACGAAGCTAACGATGCCAGAGCATCGGCCAGGATGTTTTGAGAGCGAGGAGTATGAATGTAGATGAGTTGACGGAATTGCTTGGCGAGGAGCGTGACCAGATCTTGATATGGCTTGAGCTTGGGGTCACGAGTGCGATAGGTAGAGAGGACTTGCCGAAGAACAAGCTGAGAATCTCCTATGATCTTAAGGTGACGGGCGCCTAAAAGGTAGGCAAGCTTGAGACCGGCTAGGAGAGCCTCATACTCGGAGATATTGTTGGTGGCGTAGAACTGGAGTTGATAAGCCAAAGGAATGGTGATCCCTTCTGGGGTGAGCAAGACTGCACCTATGCCCGTCCCCTAGAATTGAGAGCTCCATCGAAGTGGAGTGACCAGAAGGGATCATGAGAGACAAGTGATAGGTTTCATCGGGGAATTCCTCCTGAACTGTATCACTATGAGGAGAGGGAGGTGAGCAAGGTGCTCAGCAATGGCATACCCTTTTATGGCTTTCTGAACAATAAAGGAGATATCAAACTGAGAGAGGAAACTTTGCCAGCGTGCCAATCTGTCGGCGAGGACTGGCTTTTCAGGAGATACCTAATAGGATCCATTCTAGAAATCAAACTCACCTTATGGGCTAGGAAGTAGTGCTTCAATTTCTGCACCACCCAGACTAGCGCTGCACAGGTTTTCTCCATTGTGGTGAGTTTGAGCTTGGAAGGATTGAAGAGTCTAGATAGGTAGTAGATTGCCCTTCTTTGCCAGATTCATCATGCTGAGCAAGGACAGCTCCTAGGGAGTCCTCAATTGTTGACAGATATAGGATCAAGGGTTTCCCAGGGATAGGCGCTGAAGCAAGGGCGGATTCATAAGGTAACTTTTGAGCTCATCGAAGGCCTCTTGGCATTTATCATTCCATTCAAAATAACGCCTCCTCTCAACAGTTCGTAGAAAGGTCGGCATCTTTGAGAGTGCTGAGATATGAATCTCTTTATGAACTGTAGCCGACCAATCAGACCTCGAAGCTCGAATATGTTCTTGGGAGGAGGCATCTCGTTGATTGCCTTGGCCTTGTGCGGGTCTATCTGAATCCCCCGTTTACTAACTATGAAGCCTAGCAATTTCCCGAGGAAACTCCAAACACGCACTTCTTTGGATTCATCTTCAATGATACTCTTGTGCGCGACGGAAGACTTTGGCAAGCACGGAGGAATGCTCTCTTCGAGTTCTTGACTTCACCACGATATCATCCACGTAAACCTCAACATCAATATGAATCATTCGTGGAAGATAGCTAACATTGCTCTTTGATAAGTGGCGCCGGCATTCTTTAGCCCAAACGGCATGACCACATAGCAATATGTTCCCCATGGGGTGGTGAAGGAGGTATCTTGATCCTCCGGGGCTAGACGAATTTGGTTGTAACGGAATATCCATCCATGAATGATAGAGTTTTGAACCTACTGTATTATCAATCAAGACATCTAAATGAGGTAAGGGAAATCATTAGGACATGTCTTATTCAAATCCCGGAAGTCTATGCAGATGCGCACTCTTCCGTCTTTCTTCATCACCGGGACGATGTTCGCCACCCACAAAGGATAGAGGACTACACGGATGAACTGGCTTTGTGTAGCTTATCAATCTCCTCTTTCATCTTTAAAGTGATGTGGGGGAGGAATCTCCTTAGTTTTTGTTTGACAGCAACTGCCCTGGCTTTAAGATCAGCCTATGTTCCACCAATCAGGGTCAATGCCTGGCATGTCATCGTAGGACTAGGCAAATGAATCCTTAACTCCCTCAAATCTCTATGAGCACTTCTTCTTCGGGAGGGAGGGAGATAGAAGCTATGGTTAAGAGCCTGGGGTCCTCTTCAGTTCCCACGTTTACCTCTTTAGTAGGTTCATCGACTGCTGAGGTAGGTTCATCGAATCTCCTCATACCACTAGCATACGCCTCAGCAGCATCCTCTATCTCACCATCATTCTCATCTAATGGGTCTTCTTCGGTACGATTTCATATCCCAAAGCCATCGTCTAGCCCTTCCTCTATCGGCATCTCCTCTAAGTCTAAAACCACTGCTTCTTTGACGAACTCTTCGACAGCTAGAAGAGCGCCACACCTTGAACTAAGTCTAAGAGATATCTACGGGGTATGCCACTATACCCTTTCCTAGACGGAGACGGGGACTCACTAGAAACTACCCCTGAACTTAAGCTAGATTTGATATTTACAGGAGGCTCTGGAGAAGCATCCAGAGGTTTATTGGAAAGGAGATCAAAGGGTGCGACAGGGGCGGGGAGGTCCCCCGAGGGACTGGAGGAGGAAGCGGGCCACCCGAGCCCAGGGTGCCGGAAAAACCATGGGGTGTAGGGGAGCAGAAGGCCCCTCACCGAATCGCCCGAAATGGCCATGTCTGACCACCAGGAGAAAGCACAAATGAGAAAAAAGAAGGACGACGATGGCCGCCAGGGAGCAGGTGTGACGGGGATCGCCGTCGAGAGCAGGGAGAGTAGGGAGGTGACGGGGATCGCCAGGGGAGTAGGAGCAGGAGGGAGATGACGGGGATCGCGTCGGCAGCAAGAGCAGAGGGAGAGATGACGGGGATCGCCGTCGGCAGCAGAGCAGGAGAGGGGTGACGGGGATCGCCGTCGGGGAGCGGGAAGACACACATTTTTTGTTATTGATTTTTTTTTTTGAATAAAAAAGGAATTACATTAGACTAAATGGCTTCAGGGAAATGACAGGACCGAACCATTAAAGAGAATGATGAAGCGGGTGTGAGGACGAACGAATGCCTTAACGGCATCGGGTGAGATTTGAACAATGAAGGGAAGAGGCAAAGGAATGAAACCAAGACTAAAATTGAGTATGGATGAAACAAAATGAGTAGGAGGCCAGGAGAACCCTGGCCAGAGCTCTTGTGTAAGCAGGGATGAATGATCCAACTGACTGTTTTCACCAAATCCGGGCAACTGTCGCCTGGTGGTGTTTTCTGATGTCGATAACGCTGCCACTTGCGGCACATCCTCTTCAGCAAACAGAAGGTTTACTGCTGACATAAGATCTTCTAATTCCGGCTCTCCTGCCCCAGCTTCTGATTCTTCAAACAGCAGACTGACTGA